>JANHGL010008497.1:49432-62590 GCA_024611195.1 Ceyx melanurus
CAGATTGTTATAAGTGTTTGTTTTGGTTGAACAAACAGTACTTAATATTTTTATTTATATTTATATTTTTATTATGTTAATTTGCTGATACAACAATTATTTCCTTTCCAGTTAAGAAGAATACTGTGAGCAGCTTAGTTCACCTTTTTCCACAGAATGCTTGAGTACAGCAAGTCTCTGAAGTATGTGTCAAGCTTCAGCTTACCTTCCAGTGAGTAATACCCATCCTGGAAAGGTACTGAATGAAGGAAAGTTTCCTGGTTAAGGGAAATTCCCTTTGTAAGTATGCCATTTGATTACCTCTGCACTACTTCTTAGAATATCAGTAAACTAGGAATGTGTGGGGAGGAGGCACAGAAGATCAGGAAGGATAAAGAAAGTCACAGTGGTCTGTTGCTCTTGCCACCAGTGCAGAGCATTGTTAGAATGCTTAGAGGTGCCCCCCATAGTACTTTTAGGGCTGTAACTACAATGTGTGTTTGTGCTTGATCTCCAAGGCAGCTGGACTCAGGCTGGCCCTGATTCAAAAGCCATGTGTCTGCCTCTCAGAAGGGTTCATTAGCAAGTGTAGCAATTGTCAGCAGTTACATGGATTTTAGTTTGCATGAAACTGACTAAATATGGGTTAGTGTCTTCTTACAGCATGGTGGATATGCCTCATTGTGCCTGTAATATGCCAGGTAAATATTTTCCAAGCAGTCCCAGGAGCACTAGGAGCTGTTTTGCATCAGTATAGGACTGGAGTAAGCATCTCTGTGAGTTGCCTTGTTAGTATCTTTACAGTATAGGGGAATGTTTGAATCTATTTTTGTGTGTATAAGGTGTACATGCAAGGGATACTTCCAAACACTTACTCATGTGATTAGCTTCATTCATCCCTTGGTCCCTTTCCAGTTCCCTGGGACCACTCATGTACAAAGACTATTTATATTTGTGAGTATCTGAAGGATTGAAGTCCATAACAGGAGTTCAAAGTTCACCTCTGAAAGCAGAATACATTTTGAATTCTCATTAAAAATAGAGATCTGTGGCCTGTCAATCAGATGTACAAACTGATAAATGCAACAGTAAAACATGGCTTTAACCAAGAAGGTAGCAAGAGAAGGAAGTGATTGCTAGTGATTGTAACTCACCCAAGGGCTTACCTCAAGGCAACACCTGAGGGCATATGAAATTTTTAAGAGGTCAGCTTCAACAACTTTCTGTTTTCCAGAGATCATTATTGTTGTTAGATCACAGTTTGTGAGTCTGGAGCTGAAGAAGGTCACATCATTTGCACAAAATCCACATTTCCCTGAAGTTGAATGTGGTTAGTATAGCTTAGCTTTGAGATTGACCTATAAAATATAAATGAATGTCTGGACATGCTGTGTGTCATTTTAAAAAACGCAGACATGCTGCTTTTCCTCTTCTTGCACCACAAAACAGTGAAATTAGTAATATTTTTAAAGCAATATGTCAATGAATAAACTGCACTGTGCCATTTGCCTCTTAATTACATTTCTTAATTAATCAATTAAGAAATTCTCTAGTAGTTTTCCTGAGGAAGAATGGGAACTATAGAAATGAAATCTGGGTTGGAGATAGTATCCACTCATTGGAGTTTATGAGATTTTAAAGTTAACTTTGAAAATAATGATTTTTTTTTTTGCAGCCCTTCTATTTAATTCCTGTATTTAAAAAAACAAAACAAAACAAAACAGAGAATTGAATATCCAGGGCATGTTTCCAGTCTGTGCTGGAAAAGCACAACTGTAAGAGACAGAGTGGAAACATTTCAAAAGCTGTGTTAATGCAACATAGTCTTCATTTATAATTATTATTTTTGTTTGCTTGTTTGGTTATTTTGTAATCATTATTTGTTTTGCTTCTTTCTGAGCACATTTGTAGGATTTTTTTTGTCACTGGGAGACAACTTGGCAGTCTACAGTTAGGAATACTGTAGTCAGGCTGCTCATTGTCTTCAGTCCTGTGGTGGAAAGATGTCAAGAATTAATTTCTTGATGTATCACCTGTTGTGTGGCCAAGTCTCACTTTTCATGGGAGTCTTTACACAGTGCATAGAAGCCATTTCAGTGAAACAGGTTGTTCACAATTAGCTCTCAGGCTTATATATTCTTCAGAAAGGTCAAGCAAAACATCTGCACTCTGTGCTAAGTAGTTTTCTTGGTTGGTTGTTCTCCATCAGGTATTTAACAGCTGCATCTCTAGCTGGTCAATAATTTGGCACAACTTTTCCCATTTTCTTGGCCTGTCCCAGTGCTCTTCTCACACTTATGTGATGGACACTTGCACTGCTTGAACATTCAACAGCAAAGTCATTGTTGCACTTTTATAGACCTCCTTTGTGCATCTCAGCCAGGGAACACACAAAACTCTTTAATACTGTGGCTTGGAAATAAAAAGGGGTCTGTACAGTGCATGTTCTTTCCACACCTGCTTGAATTCACAGGGAAAGCTCAGGAGAACCTAAGGCCTTGACAAAGAAAGGTGTTTTAATCCAAACAGCTCTGCTAAGAACTGCCTGGCTGCTATTACTGGAGGAAAGATTTCTCTGGAGAATGTCATTTTGAGAGATTACTTCTGTAAGCATCATCACTAATGGGGCATCCATTTGCCTTAGCATTATTTTCATTGATGCTTCATTCACTTCCTCCCTCTGCTCTTTGTTTACTGTCAAATATTCATTTCATTTTGCTTTTCCTAGCTTCATTTCTCAAACGGATGCCACCTTCTAATTTCTCATCTGCTCTTAACACATGCAGTTTAAAAGGAGTTGTGCATTGCATACATATGATAGAATTTCTTGTCCCCAAACAGGTAGCCTCCTTTGAGAGACATTTTTGGTGAATATTTTCTGTAGATGCAGCTACCTATATTATCAGAGGTGAGAATGAGCAGAATAAGATGCTTTTCATTTTCAAGTCACAGTATTTTTCTACTTATCCATTCTGCTGTAACATCTCAGTGGAAGGAAGGGTGAAATTAGAAAACTGAAACACTTACTGTTTGGTTGGGAACTGGGATGCACTAATACCTAGGAAAAAAAAAAATGCTTTGTGTTATTTTTAAAGTTCTTAGTGGAGAAATAAATTATGAATGTTGGGCATAAAGGGTTCTCACTGGTAATTCAGCTTCTGTTACCTTCACTCTTACTCAATAATGAGAATTTAGCAGTTGAGATACTAAGGGGACAGCTCACAGAGCAGGATACTTTTTTTTTTCCCTGAGCAAAGCTGATAATATGTCCTTGAAATACTAAATGTGACAGAATCCAGTGGGGCACCTGTTAAAGGAGACACAAGTTCACAGTCTGGAGCATGTTTTCACATACTATTATGTAGCAGAATATTAGCACTCCATGTAAAATCACTTCCAGCAATCTGGTCTGAAATAAATACCAGGTTGCAGTCAGTTTGCAGAGGTGAGTGGTGACCTATTTCTTTGGTGAGAAAATACTACATGATTGCTTGAACTTGGCAAGGTTGGGAAAATAGAAAAATAACAGGTTGATCTGGCAAATATCTCGAGGTTTATTTAGAAAATAAGTTTAAAAATAGAAATTCTGCTTGCTTTATGTTGAATATTGCTTTACTATCACACAGAAAAAAAAGAATATAGCTGACAACATGCAAATGTCAACCCAAGAAGTCATTAGAAATGAATGGGCTGTGTGCAATGAAATCATTACCACAACATCCTGCAGGATACAAAAAGCAGACTAGCAGTAATTACAGTCCTGCAGGAAAAATCAATAAGTGCTTCTCATGCCTTTCTGATCAAGACTGGAGCATGATATTAACAACCTGTGAAACAATGGGGCACCCATTTAATCTTACTTGGAAGTATGTAATGTTTATCAACTAAGTGATATTCTCTGTGCTTGCAAAACTCCTCAGTCTCCTGCTATGATAGTCTTTCTGATGGAGTCCTGGAGGAAGAACTCATGCTCACATGAACTGTATGCTGAGGAGGAAAGAAAATGAAGTGGTAATAGACTTAAACATTCAAAAATACTTATAAAAATGAATAAAATAATAATAAAATGCCTCTTGCAGGAACATAATATTGTTCTGTGACTTATTTATGGCTCTGTCTTTTCATATCTAGCATGACAATATAGAACACCATTGACTTACAGCTCAACTAGCCTCATTTGCTGAGTAAGTGTATATTGTATTATAGTGTATTAATCTATGAATATATGGTGTATTGACAAATTCAGTTCCAAGTCCTCAAAGCACTGATTCAGCTCAGGACACATGAATAAGCTTATACTGAATCATGTACTTAAGCTGATAACTTCTAGATAAGATATTTAGAATTGGAATTAACTTCAAGCAACTCCCTAGATGTTCTGTTTTCCTTCTTTGAGTCTTCCCCTCCATCCACATGTCTGCATCAACTGCCTGGAAAGTATCAGACAAGTATTACCCTGTGCTACAACTGGGAGCATTTCAGTCCACAGGTCAATTTGAAGAACATGGTGATATGAAGAAGAGAGTGCAATTACTAATTGCAATAAATAATAGAAGTTACAGTCAGGCAATAAAACCCATGAGGGATTATTTATGTTTCAGTTCAATGAAAACACTGTAAACTGCCATAAATAAATGAGTTCACTGCTTGTTGAGCCATGTTTACTTCAGATACATTCTGAGGCAAACAACAGCTCTTAACACTCTGGTCAAACTCTAAAAAATGAGAAATTGTCTTTTGAAAGTGTCTGTTTCAAGCAGCAAATTAAAATAACAGTGATTCTAACTTCTCCACCAAAAATAGCTCCTTGAGGAAAGGATGCTTCAATTTAGACAAAGTTAAACATGTGTTTAATATCTGCTTAAATCTTTCACTAGATATCACATATTTTCTGAAACAAGGCCTAGGGAAGGACCATTAGATTCACCTATATTACTCTTATCTGCTTAGTAATCAGTAGTTTGCTTTAATAATTAAGATATGACAGACAGAACATGCTTATCCAAGCATAAGAAAAAGTAGGTTTGATCACCTTACCTGTGGACAAATTCCAATTAAAAATAAGCTTTTCTTTCTAATCCACAGTGTGAGTCCATTACAAGAATAAATGGTTACAAACCAGTGGCTGAAGTCTACATGCTGTCTCCAGTGGGTGAGTAATTTGCTTAGCCATAAATGCCTCCAAAATCAGAAATTCTCCTTATTAAGATACTCATCAGTACTAAATAAAATAGGTCTATTGCTTAATGTTCCATTAAATTTTACATGTGCCACAAACCACACCTACTGTGGCTGGGATTTTTAATTTAATTATGGAATTGTCAGTCAACTTTATCTCTGGAAATAGATACCTACCAACTTTTATGAGCATGATTTTCATATCTGCTAAGTATCTGCACCTCCTCCTGACTTCATCAGAAATTGTGAGTGCCCACCACATCTGCCAGTTGAAATGATATGAACCTGAGTGGATTTAAAAGCACTTGCCTCACAGCTCACCAATTGTCATTTATTATTATTAGGCTACAGCACAGTGATCTCCAGACCCAGCAATTTGTGAAGGTAACACACCATTATGGTCATCAGCTCTCTGCATCCTCACACGTAGCCTGCCTTTGTACTCTGATACACACATCAAACGAGTCATTATGCTAATTGCAATGCATTTGTAAAGTTGCAGATTTTCAGGCCAGAAGTTGCAGCATCAGAATAAAATATTATTTTTTTTTAAAGAGCAGCTTCTGGGAAGAAGTCTAATAAAACTTGTAAATGACTGCTAATAATACCATCATGTGGCATGCCACCTCCAAATGCATTCTGACTTCCCTTCATGGCCACATCAGTATTGTTAGGTCAGTCATTATGTTGTCTCTGTTAGCCTATTACATATTGCTTCATTCACTTACAGGCATCATTTCATTATCCAATGGATGATGCACAACCCAATGCTGGTGGCATTCAAGGATACACCCATCTGATTACATCTTCTATACAGGCAAGACAGTTTCTCTTAGTAATTCAGTACTGCTGCATTTGCAAAAAAAAACCCCAAACATAAAAAAAAACTAAAAATCAAACCAATTAATAAAAATAACCAAAAATAATTTTGCAAAAAACAAGTTTCACCTACATGTTTCCAGGCACACAGGATGATGTTGACACGTGGAAATGGAGACCACCCTTTGCCATTTTCTCTACCTTTCAGACACTTAACATGGGTAGGAAGAAGTTTGGCATTTCTTCATTTTTTTCACAGTGTTCAACATGTCTTCTTTGCATCTAGTGGCCAAATAATCCAGATTATTTGTTGCTTCACACATCATTGCTTTTGCATATATATTCAACTGTTTGAGCCCATAAATTTTGCTGTTTTCCTTAAGCCAAGCATCATGCCTGTCCTAGGCTTTGTTTTGAGGTAAAGGAGCAGTCCTCTTCTTACCTTCCAAAAATAGTAAGCTAATTTCAATTTTTTTTTGCCTTCATTTGGTTATTCTGTTAATGGCTTTAAAGAATAAATTGCTGCTTCTATGGGTGTGACCAGGCAGAGAAATGCAAATCTTACTGTTTGCTTTAATTCCAAAATAATTTATGTAAGCCTCTAAAATTCTTGAGCACCCCTGGTAATTATGATAATTTTTATTAGGATGGGCTGTGGCAAATCAGAGCTGTAGAGAAATCTGATCAGAAACAAGTTGATCAGCATACACTTAGTCACATCTCTAAGCACATGGTATTAATTCTTGAGTTGAGTCCACAGGGTTGAAAATGTTACTACTGATTTTAAAACAACACCCAGAATATGGCACATCTTTCATAAATCAAAAAATCTAGTGCTTTTAGGATCTCTTTAAGTTATTTATCCTGTTCTTACACCCAAGTAAAATAAAGAGGGCTAATAACAATTGGCTTAAATGCTTGAATTATATATTAATGTTGGTACAGACAACATTTTTTTTAAGAAGCTTGCAAATTCACTTTGTAAAAAGAGGCATTAAATTGCAATATGTCTATACATAGTGCTGTTTGGTGTGCTGTAGTGTTACTTCTGGAGTTGAAGAGGTCATTACTAAAATTAGAAAGTGAACCCAGTATCCTACTGCTTTATCTTTACTCAATAAAGCAGGTTTTACTGGACAGGATTTTTAGAGAGGCAGAGGGCTTTAATAGCTCCAGCTATTAAGTATCTACTCCTATGTAAAACATGATTACAGGATACCATCATTAAGAATATTTTGAATATACTGATTATAAAAGGAGCTATTAAAATAGATCCTATTTCCATTTTTAACTAGATTGTCACTTCACAGCTTGTCCTGAACAAGGACAGCATCTTAGCAACCCTGTTTTTAGAGTAAAACATATATTAAATCCTAATATTTATTTCCAAAATTTCTCTTCAGCAATGGAATGACCCATTGGTTATTTGAACTAGTGGAAGGACTAAATTACATCAGCTCAAATATACCACTAAGAGCATTGAGGACTGCTTTAGCCTTCACTGTTACCTGTAATTAACCAAATAATCACTATAGAAAGATTATGGGATGTTCTGAAAGAAACTGTATAGCTTTACATGCTTGTGATACAGATGATTTAACTTGGGCAAGTCATCACCTCTCCTAACAAGGGGGAAGGCACTAGAATTTTGCAGACATTCTGAAATGTCAGCTTTGTGGTGAATCTTTTTTTGGTGATGAAGGTAGCTTGACATACATCTCAGCTACTATGACTATTTTTCACCTTGCTCAAGTGCAAAGGACAGTGGAAAGTTTTGTAAGCAAATAAAATCTCCTCTTATTAATAAACATAAAGGAAACTAGAAGTTCCCAGTAGCATAGTTAGGAATAATAAATGCTATTGCAGCAATGGGAATGTCCTCACATTATGTCACTGAGCCTCACAGCTTCAGGAGGCAGAAAACTCTTATTAAAGTTTTTCTAATATTTTTTTTTTTCATTAATGCTGCCTATAGAAGTTTTGCTCTTCAGGCATCCTCTGCCTCACTAAAACACATATCTGATAAAAACAAAAACAACAAAAAACTAAAAGGAGACAATCTAACAAGAATTGTGAAAAAATATAGTTTTTCTAGATAAACTCTTAGGAAAGTAAAATTTCTCTTAGTGTAGGAATTATAAATTAATATAAAGATTAACTTCACTGAAGCTTGATTGTGCTACATCAGATACGACCTTCATCTGTCACAATTCTTAACTATATGCTTGATTTTAAGCAAGCAAATAATATCCTTGACTTCAGGGACACTATTTACACTCTTAAACAAGTTCACATATGCTGTGGAGATTTGGTCCCAAGTATTTAGAACAGAATCTAGGAGAAAAGCAGGCCAAACTTTGTCACTTTTCCATAAACTTAACCTCTGCTCTATCAGCTGCTTAGGTAATGGAATGATCAATAACTATTTAAAGTTTTACCCTGGTTAATCATTACACAGAAACAAGTTGAAGATTAAGTGAAATGCCTGCCTGAAGTATGTGCCTGCACTTTTCACACAGCTAGAGATAAACCTTCAACTGTGACATTTAAATTAGGGAGTCTAAATTGAGAATAAACAGCTCTGTAAGTGGAAAGCTTTTTCTAACACTTCCCACCCCTCCTCAAATACAACAACAGTTCAAGCTTATCTTACAGCTTATCATAGGCAGGCACTTCATTTTTTTCCACTTAGGAGATCTTTATGCCACTAGTAACAGGTCCTCCCTATGTAAATGGACATCTTACAATTTCTTCTAGAACACTGGTAAAGCAAATTCCATTCAATACCTATTTTCATTGTGGTGTCAGAAGTTCTGTTTGTTTGGTTTTGTTTTTTTTTCTCCTTCTCATGTTCATCCTTAAGAATCATATTTCCTGACTATTAGCATCTCATATATTTTGAATTTCTGAGTTCTGTCCCACTTAGACCTTTTTATTATTCAGTAATGTGATTTCCTAGCTATTGCTGTCTTACCTTGTTTATGATTCTTTTAAATTCTCTGGAACAGAGAAAATAACATGCCAACTGAAATCTATGGCATCATATTGAGAATGTCTATATAATTTGATATCACAGTCCTCTATAGAATTCACAGCAAGTCTGACACAGAAATCTGAGAAGAAATTCTCATAAACAAAATTATGTTAGTTAATGGCACAACATGAATCTGTTCTGATGAGAATATTTTATTCAGCAAAATCTTTACTTTATGACTTACTGCCAGACTTCTTTATGACTTCTGCAGGATGTTATAGCTGGGCTTGCATTGCATTTATTTTCAGTTCACCTGTTATGAGAGGGAAAGTATTAAAACAGAGAAGAATGAAAATTTACAGCTCACTTTCAGGACCTTCAAGGATAGTTTGCACATTTATCATTTGGAACACCCTGCATTCAGGTACAAGGATCTAAATCCTAAAATGGATGAGTCACTAACTGATGGAACCAAGTGTTTAACAATTGTTTCACTCTGGCCACTAGTAAAATGTAAATAGCAAGGAGTTTATGGGCTGAAAATCTGTTCAGGGATGATCTGCATGGTCCTGGAATGAACAATTAATTCTTTGAAGGGCTACTTGTCTTTCTTGGGTCCCCTACAGCACAGAAACCACTCAGACAAAAAAAAAAATGGACAAAACCAGCTCTAAAGGTGTTGGAATGAACCCGAGCAGCTTCAGGAAGAGAAGTGACAAATAAAAATTGACACTCTCAGGGGACACTGCAATTATTTTATTCATGGAACATCTGGGACTGCATGTGCAGTGCAGCAGCAAGAACAAGAGATGTTCATTCAGTGATCCCACTGAGTCACGCTAACAAACACACTGTTGGGACAGAAGCAAAGGCTGCTGCAGGTCACTTAAGAAGTTTGAAACAGCCTGATTTTTTTTCCTTCTTAATGATGATCTAAATTTGGGGGTGATTTTAATGGCTTAATCTAAATCAGTGAGAACAAAGTAAAATGTTTTTAAAAAATCAAGCCACTCGGTGGAAAATCCTCAGCAGAACTTGTTTGCATCTGTTTGCTTCTGTGACTTTTAGCCCAGCTCAGGATAATAGGTGTCACTATTTTTTAGCTTGCAAATGTAGATAAATCTAGAAAAATTATAGGTATGGGGTAGGCATGTAAAGAAAAAAAAAATCTTTCATTGTGTCAGTAGATTTTTTTCATGGTGATTTCAATAAGAACAGACCTCTAATGCCCTTTAACATTTTTCCTGTGTGGTTTGCAGAATGCAGATCCTTTCCCTTTATTCCAAAATATTTTTTGAACTTTGTGGCATTTGACTTTTTCTGCTTTTAGCAGGAAATCCCAACTGCCTTGTTTAAAACAAGAATGTTGGAGTCATCCTTCTCTGATCTTTTTAACAGCTTCTGTACAAGTGTAAGGACACTATCCTTTCTAAAAAGAGGAGTGATTAAAGTTTGTATGCACCTAGCAGATAACAGATTCAGATTCAAATATAGAGTCTGATTTGAAGCAATGAACCAGAAGTTCCTGTCTGAAAGGTAACTGTGTCAAAAAAGTTTTTACACATACTTCCCTCTAAACTCTTCCTATGGGCACAGAAACCTCAGCAATCAAAAAGTAATTAAAAGTTTTTCCTGAAAATATCAATTATTTATGGAGAGTGGAGCAACTTGAATAAGAGAATGTGCACACAAAAAAATTCCTTGTAATTTTTTCAGTTGCCTACTCTCTCTGCTAAGTGGGATTTTGATTTCTTTCTTTGTAGAGTGTGTTGAGATCACTATGTGGATACTCCAGTTTGTTGATTTTTTTTTTAAACACACTCTATTTCTGCCAAATTTATCAACCATGATATATTTTTTGTAGGTGTCCTACACTTAAACTGGTTTTTTTTTTTTGTAAGCTCTGTTATTCTGCACACCTCTGTCTAATGATGATATAATTTCCCCACATAATAGCAGATCTTTGAAACTGAGGAATATAAAAGAAAAAGAATAGGTGAATAAACTCCTCCTTCTGCCCAGCCTTTGAGTTGAAGCTTTTGCTTAAACTTTGAATTCTTTTTATTTATTTAGTGCTGTCCAGGAGGGACCCCCAGGCACAAACCCACGAGTAAAGCCCATCCAAGAAGCACAGATTCATCATGCTTTGTTCCACTGCTTCATTTGTCATCATGTCACATACTCATCCACATGCTTATAGGCATTCTGCCATGGTTTCCTTCTCCTTGGAGGCCTTAATAACTGACACAGTAAAGAATGCTCTGAACCCCACCAGATTTGAATGCCCACATCACACTCAAGGACTAAAGACACTGCATTGATAAATCTACTTGTAGCCATCAGCATGTCTTTCAAAGGACACCTTAAATACTCATGGTGTCTCAGAAATATATTAAAAATACATCTTGAAGTGTGTTCTGTCTGCAGTAGAGCCCCACATGATCTCCACTGTCATTAGCAAATATACTATATAGACCATTTATAGAATATATCCATTTTTCCTTAGCCACATCTTTCTTGGCCACAGTGCATGAAGTGGCATAGTCCAGGATGATGGAATTTTGCATGTAGCTTCTCTGTCATGTCTTATTTTAATAATACAGACATTATTCAGTAAGAATCTACATAAATAAAAGTGCCTTCAGTGGAGAGCAGTTTTTGCAGGACCAGTGACCAAATATCTTTAATATTTTCAAAAACAATCCTTAGCAAATTGTCCAGTTAATGCTTGTTCCCATTCTTCAACTGCATTACTTAATAAGCAGTATTTAATTAGGTCCATTTGCATCTGAAGCAAGTGATTTTAAATAATTTATTCAATGCAGAGAAGACTACTTCACTGAATAATATATCTTGTGCAAAAAAAATGGCCATGCAACCCTCATGACAACTATTTGTCATGCTTGAGTACTCCATCCACATGCCAATACTGCTATGAATTGGAAGAGGTCCCATCACAGGTAATTAACTGGCCACTAATTCAGCTGCATTCCCTTATCAGACTTTGGTTTTTGCAGCAATTTCTCTATCTCACAGCTGTAATAATGGCAATGGTTTCTATTCAGCAGGTACAGAGTTTGAGAACAAGTGATCAGGAAATTAGTTGAATTTAGCATGGGGGTCAACAGCTCACTGTTACTTTGGTAATAATTTGTATTTACTCATCTCCTGCCATAGCCCTAAATGGTTTGTGTGTCTGGCCTAATTTGCCCACAAAAAAAAAAAAAAAGAATAAAAATGATTAAAAAAAATAATTGTATAGCAAGCATCATATATATATTAGCAAAAATGAATGCCTAAATCAGTTATAATCCCATTACTAAACCAATTAGGTTTGTATACCCTAATAGCTCATTATTATTATTGTTATTGACTACTTATATTACAATAGATCCAAGATGCTTCTTGGAATCAGAATTGTACTTTATGAGGCATAATATAAACAATTCTTTGAGGGCTTGCTGCTTGATTTAATCTCAGGCTGCTTCAGCAGTTCAGAGAACTTTGTATTATGAATGAATGAATGATATTTTTAAATTGCTTCAGTGGCTGGCTATGAATATTTACCTGAAATCTGGAGATTATTGGGAAAAAGGGCAAAATCTATTTCATGGGACTTCTCAGTGAACTGGAATCTCAGGTTATTTTTATGGTTATTTAACCTTCATGTGATCACATAAAAAAAAATTATATCAAGCTTTGTTTAAATAAATATATTTTCATCAGCCTTTCTCAAATATGGACATGCTCTATATTTGTTTCTGGGGATGAAATAGTGTCTGGATTCAGATTTAAGTAATCTAAATTATAAATTGATGTCTAGCAATGTACTGGGAACCCCCCAGACCAATTCATACTACTTTACCAACTGTCATACCACAAAGAAACACAGTCCCAAGTCTGTTATTTTATATATATCCCCATCATCCTGCTCTTTACTTTTACACATTCTAGACACGAACACCTTCTGTTCTCCAGCAACTCTTCATTACTAATATCTTATTTATTTAATTACTAATATAGTTAAAACTATAAATAGTTTTAACCACTCCTAAGTTCCTGCTCCCATAGCAGAGTCCACAAAGCATTTCACACCACAGCAATGCCTGAGTGCAGCCTGAAGCCATCCCTGAAGGTGAGTTTGAGCTAATGTGCTGAGTTATCAACTGTGATGGCTAAGGTGCCCATATCCATTTATTTATTATTTT
>JANHGL010008497.1:62690-93956 GCA_024611195.1 Ceyx melanurus
GGGGTTTTTTTATTATTTATTCTTGCAGAAATCTCTGGGAGACCAGTACAAAAGGCTGTATACAACCCTGGACCTAAATCCAGAACTGTTTGTGTGTCCTCAGATTGACAGCTGAGCCTTTAGAAAAATATCAGAATGGTTTTGCCAATTACAAATCCTTTTCAGAATGCATGCATAAAATCAAATAAATTAAATTAAAAGAAATAGGTTTTATTTTCAGCAATCAAAAACGTTTTTATTCCAATGTGGACATAACAAGAAAATAATTGAACTAAAATTTATAGCCTGTCAAGGGCAGGATACTTTCAAGACCTGAATTCTTTAGTTTACTGCATACTTTGGTGTGCACAACTATTATTTTGTTGATGTTGTTCTCAATTATTACCTTGGCTAAGCATTTTGTGCTTTCTGCATTTTATCTTGCATTTCTTATGCTAAAAGTAACATATCTTCTGCCACGTATGCATTGTACTCTGTGATGATACCACCATTACTATTGTGGCTTATTGCAAAAAATAAAGAATATAAAACACTTCCCAGAGCTGCATATAATAATTAAAGTTTATTCAATAGGCTTTCCAAGCATATTCACTATATTGCTAATCATGCAAGTATCTCCTTCTGTCAGAAAGTTATTTTTTCTGAATTATGCTTTGTTCACAAGACATAGAAAATACAGTGTTGCAGCTCTTAGGATTGGAGAGGACTCTACTTCTCACTAGAATTAATGTTACCACAATTATTTCAGAGAAATAAGATACTAAGTGCTATATTTTTTAATGCAGCATTGGATTAATTCAATTAATTTGGTTGCACTTGTAGGCAGCAAGGTCTTTAGTCTGTAAATAACAGAAATGCAAGATAGCTTGTATTAAATTTAAATTATATTAGGATGATATTAAGCTCACCTGATAGGATTATATTAAATTCACCTGGTTCAGGGCCCTACCTGCTCTCTGCTTGTTATTCCTCCCTTTTGTCTTTCCTCTCTACTTCTTCACTTTGCTTAACTTTATTTATTTTTATTTTTTAACATCAAAGTAGAATGAGTAGAGAAGAACCCTCCACTAGAAGCAGATAATTTTGTTCAAGGAACAGTATTTCATGGATCTGATCCAGAGTCTACATCTTGGAAGGTAAATATATGAGTGTGTGTCTCATGATACTCAGATACTGAGAATTTTTTGTCTTGGCAAAATAATATATATTAATATATTTATTAATATATGTTGTTGAATTAGGGTGTAAAAATGGTCAAAGAAGAACAAACAGTTAGGCAAAATAAGTAAAAAGAAACCAGTATTTTAGGGACTCTTGTCCATCTGATCATGTTTAATCTCTGTCAGTGTAGATTACAAAGCATGAAACAAAGAAAATTAACAAATTTAATCTCTAACCATAGACTGAGTGTATTTCCCAATCTGTTGAGTACATTTAAAAAATATCTGGAAGCCATCCAAGCTCTTATAAAAATTGATATATCTCTGATTAGCATTTTGAAGATGTCAGCCATTTTTTGTATAGGGTAAGAGAAAGCAATCTGCCAAGGGAAATAGGCAGTGTGCTGCTCTATGTCAGAACAAATATGATTAATATTGTGCCAGATGCTTGTCCTCATGAGCTCCCAGGAGGGACTGGAGAAGTAGACCTTGTAGTCAATTACTGAAATTGGAAGTGCTCTGTACCTTGGACTTGTGTGCACCAACTTTCACAGAGGGCTACCAGAAATACTGCTGCTGCAGAGCATTAATAAGCAGATATATGCACATCATTAGCCATGTATTTTTCTTGGTTGCTGAATGTCACTTTTTCCAAGACAAATTAACATGCTTTAGTGCTTCTACATAATAAACATACAGCTAAAAGTCATAGAAAGCAGAAAAATTATTGCTGATGTAGAGGTTTATCCCTTTTTCTTTATTAATGGTCTAGGAGAGAGATAATTAACCTGAAAAACAGAAAGAAGTAGAGAAAAAAATGGAAAATGAATATGGAGTTAGAAAAAGAAGTGCTCTATGTTGATATATTTTAGTTTTTCCTTCCATCTGCAGTTATTCTATAGTTATTTTAACTGTTTCAAGTGCAGCATGATAGGATTGGCATATTCCTTATATTTTTACTGTTATTCTTATATATATAAGAATATCTATATATATATATATATCTCAACTGCATGGATGCTTTGCCTGGCAACTAATGCCATTGTGTGAGATCCAAAATGGGTTTGTATTTACAAGGAGAAAACGTTTCAGTGAAGTAAACTGAATTTTTCAGAAATATCTTGTTTCAGACCCCTTTCCCTGAGGACCTGTTCCTGCCATACACATGAAAAGCACTCCCTGATCCCCTAGGCATGGGAGTGCCATGGGCTATGTCATAGGCTAATGGTTCACTCAGGATGCTTCTAAACAATCCAATATGAGCAGACAGGAGCCTGTCTGCTTATGACAGTCCCAAGATAACAGGATACAAGCCATGTGAAGGCATTACAACAGTGGCAAGTCTGAAGGGGTAAGTGCTGCTGGGAAGACAGATTAGTAGTTCCAACTCATTGACATGATAACTGGAATTTCTCTGCTTTTAGTCACTTCTGAAGGGCCAAAGGAATGAGCTCACTTTTATTTCTTAGTGTGTTTCCCCAAAATCACTTCATATGAGATAAAGATATGTCCACATGTGCCATTTTCAGTGCTTGCTTGTATTGTAGCAAGCCTTTAGTACTATAAAAGACATATTAAACTATATTAAAGTTGTTTTCTGATTAGCATGCTGTCCATCCATCACCTCAGCCCTGGAGATGTGACAGGATATGGGTAGCACCTAGATTTAAAAAGCACGTTGAGCTGTTTATTGTTGTGAAATGAACAGAAACAGTGTGTGTTTTTGGTTTTTTACACAGCTTTTTGCAAGATAAAAGGAGTGATTTTGACCTCAGATGATTCTGGATGAACCAAAGAGCAATTAGCTCCACGGTACAACTCTATGCTGTGAACTTTGATAAGGATGAGCTTTGTAAGAGCAAAAAAAACCCTTCCTGCTGTTCCTTTGCTGCCCACCTCCTCCCCCTCCTCCTTTTGCTGCCCACCCCTCCCTTGATAATCTCTCTTTTGTCTGAACTGAGTGCCAAGTTTCAGTCTCACCCAGACACTGTGAAGGCAAAGACATTGTGCCATCTGGGTTTGCTGCTTTGCTGAGAAAGGAACATTGATCTGTGTGCTGTGGCAGTGCAGCACAGATTTTCTTTCTAATTACCCAGGCAACCTCATGTACATGCTGAACAAGACAGGTGACAGCAGAGAGATCTGCATAACTTCACACAAGATGGATAACCTCACTTTGGGCCTTTGGGTTGTTGAGCAGTTGGCTGAGACTAACTAATTTGATCTATGTGGGATGAAAGAGTGGGACATGTATTCTCATTCAGAATGCAACAAATAGCAAGTATTCAAGAAACTCTGGAAAGAGAAATGCTTAGAATATGGAGATAATATAACAATGTATTTTTGTAGCAGATTAAAAACATGGGTGACTTGGATTATAACAAGAAGATGGCAAAGAAAAGCAAAATAAATGTGAAATACAAATGTGAGTCAGTGAAATACAATTTGGACAGAGTCACTGGTATGGATTTGCACAGACAGTGAGACCAGGTTTAAAAACATCAACTTGCAAGTAAGTGATGAGAAGCAGAATTTTGAAGGAGCTTGAATATCTGGGGATGCAACTGGGGGAAAGATAGTCAATCCAAACTTTGTCTTCAAAAGAATGAAAAATATTCTTTAGAAGATTAATATACTTTTCAAGGGCTTTTACAACTATTTATTATGATTTTTTTTAAGTGAAGTCTTAAGAATCACTTTGACTCATGGGTTTTTTTAATTGATAGAATATCCCTTTTGATATTGAATATACTGAGATTTAAAAGATCTATTTCATTATACCTTTATTTTCACATCAAAAGCCTGGAAGTGTCTGAAGCCCCTGCTCATCCTATTTCAGTTCCTATTCCACCTGAGCCATTACTTTTGTAAATCACTTTAGACTGTGTCTCCCTTTGCTTTAGTTCTCCAGCCACAGGAGCAGTCCCATCCTTTGAGAAGTGGATTAAATAACTAGATTAAATATTGTGAGATTTGAGATCAGATGCAAATAGTTACAATTAAGAGAAATAATTCAAACACTTTTGACTGGAAATAATTGCCTATGCTATCAGTGTGCAAATCAGGGTTTGCTTAAGTATCTGCATATACATATATGTATATATATATACCTTTGTATACACACATATATATTTTGAGAGGGAAAACCAGTATTTAAATTAGGCAGACAAAAAGTCTAGCATTTAAATGTGTCCTAATCTTCCAAATGACATTGCTTTATTTTCCATCTCACTTTGATTTTCTTTTTTTTTTCCAAAACAAAGTATTTAATCCCCGAGCAAAACTGATAAAAGAGCTTTTTAAACAGATAGAGTGTAGGGATCCTTCCAAGGCTATTGACTTGTGAGAGCTTTGCCACCTGTAGCTTCCCAGCTTTCCTCAGATCTTTCCTGCTGTTTGATTTTCCACTCACAGTTTTACAGGAGATTTACAGCTGTGGTTTTCCTGGGATACAAGCCATGCTGGAGTGAAGCACAACAGGGAAACTTGTGAGTCTATGAAAGGAATAGAACTATACCATTCAATAAATCCCATTGTGGCAGATTATTGAGATTCCAAAAACATTTAGAATTGTTTTTCAATATTTTAGAAGAAAAAAACCCCAAAGAAATGGAAACATTGGTTCCTTCATCCCCTAATATTTCCTCTATGGGATGGCAACAGTAACTGCTTGCATATTTTAACTCAAAATGGAAATATTTTGATTGAAAATCCATTAAAAAAAAAAAAAAGAAGTTAATTTGCTAATGCTGGAGTGAGTTGATTCACTAGAAGACAGTCCTAAAACTAATCTTTTCTGCACAGAGTCATCTTTTCTGTAGCCTTGCAGACAGGTAGATATTGTTCTGGTCCAGTTTGTAACACTTTTTCTACCTTGCAAGCTGAATTTAAGCAGGGAGGTGTTTTCTGATTGTTTCTGTTTACTTTTTTCTTCTTCTTCAGTGGTGATAAAAAGTAGAAAAGCAAACAAAGGCAGAAACAAATCAAAACCATCTTGTCAAAGAGCACTCCAAATTAGTTTCAGTGTTAGAGATGGAAGTGGTAACAGTGTCTTTTATTAAGCTTCCCATTATAAGATGCTGTGTTCTGCCACCTATAATTTTGTTGCATTTGAAATAATTGAGCTGACATTTCAAAAGCTTCTTGCCTTTCTAAGACAGAATTCCATTATTTTTATATCTATTTTAATTTAAGTCAGAATGATTTGGATATTTCTGCAAATAAAGCTTGAGTAAAATATATTGCTTTGATCATGCTAAACAAGAGAAATCTTGCCTTTGTAGGAAAGTAAAAGTTAGCTGAAGGGAAAGGAACAAAAGCTTTGCATCAGGGATGTGTCTTTTGCCACCCTCAGGAAAGGCTGCACAGATTTGTGTGCTTTTTAAGTCCATTTGGGAGTTAATAGGTCAAAAGTGAGAACTCAAAAAACAGTAGTTGCTGTGATTGGAACAGGAACCTGTTTAGCATTGCTCCTTCACTCTTTTTGCCACTGTTGAAATCTTTGAGACCTTGGGGCTGGGAAATATGCTGTGCAGGGAGTCCAGCCCTGTTTTCTTTCAGAGAATGACCATGGACTAATCCAGCATTTAGAGCAGAGCTCTGACACACTTGCACTCTGACAGAGACATGCTAACTCATGGATGCTCTTGCACACAACACCATGAAGGATTTCCAAGATGAAGAAAACTTTTTTTTTACCCTCATTTTCCTTTTTTAGAGGGCAAGATGACATTGTACTTACATCCTGATCTGGATTTTTGCATAACTTATCTATCATACAGCAAAAGAAGAGCTCATTATCTGTAAATACGACTTCTTTTGCTCCCTTTCTTTTTCTATTACTTCACTTTGTACCAGACTCTTTACCTTGTAAGGTGCAACTGCTGCATCTGTCTTTTCTAGGGCCTGCTTTGACTAATTGTCTAGAAAACCTGAATAAAATCATACCTATGTGAATGTCCTAGAAGGAATAGCAAGCCTACCATCATAACCACAGGCACTAAACCTGCCCATCCTGTAGTCTGAACAGTCTGCCCCTGGCTCTTCCCCAAACAGCTTGAAGAGAAATGTAAGGCAGGAGAGTGAGGGGGGAATAAAATGGTGTTAACAAATAAATATGAGTAACAATGGGATTGGGGAGGAGGAGAAATAGGATTAACAGAAAACTGGATTTATCTAGCAATGAGACTGGATGACTGAGGGAAAAAAAGCTGTGTGCTACTTGCTGGAGTCTGCTGTGTGGGCAGTTGCATCCAAGAAGGGAAAATTTATAGATAGGTTTTACAAGAAAAATAACATGAATCAGCAGAGGAAATGGCATCAGGTTTGCTGACAAGAATTGCCAATGGGATAAGATAGATTTCTGAGGCAAAGAGTAAAACTGGAACATGATAGAGCAGGCTGGAAGTGGGATCATTGGGAAAATGTAGGTGGAATGGATTAGGCCAATTTCTGTAGAAACTGTGAAACCAGGCTGTGAAAAGGAGATAATATGAACAGTGAAACATAGAAGTTGTTTTTTTTGTGTGTGTGTTTTAGTATTTTCAAAAGGCTTAAAGAGGTAGGAAGAGAGCCATATTGGGAATATTTTCCAATAAAAAAGGAAAATAAGAGGTAATAAGAGCCCAGGATGGTGCAATGTCAATAGGATGATTGGAGAGGACCATCCAAAATGACTCAAAACTGGGATGAATAGAAGCTCCTACTATGATGCAGGATGACCCCTTGATTTTTTTTTTATTTCCAGTGCATAACAGGCATACTCAAAGACTGAATCAAGTCTAATTATTAAGAGGCTGTTTGTAACCAAAATGAGGCATGAAAAGGAAAGACAGGATTTCCTTATTGAGGTCCTTGAATATAGTTCTGAGAAATTTAATTTCTTCCCTTCCTGTGTGATGCTGAGCAAGTCATGCAAGCCAGGCTTTTCTGAGGTCATTGCTAATAGAATGTCCTCATGTCCTACCTGGCCAGCATGAGGACACATGAGAAATTCTCCAAGAACTGCAACTGGAACCTGAATTTGAAACTCATGGAGAGTTGTATAACATCAGCTTCTTAGGAAAATTAAATTAATATCCCAAATGGGCACCTTAAAATACCACAGATACTCTCACCTTTGAGTATCTAACCCTTCCCTTCTACTCTGCTCTCATAACTGGAGTTTCCAAGGCACTTTCTTAACAGGAGTGTTGCAGAAACCAGTGCAGGAGAGCTTGTGAAGCAATCAAACATTAATCTCTAGTATTGAACAACATAAGTATTCACTTTGAAATGAATATCCTGCCTATGTACAGGGAAGGGATTCTTAGAAGTAGATAAAACCTGGGACACGGGGCTTTTTCACTGATAACAACACTTGATTAACCTAAAGCAAAAATAAATTAAATTAAAAAAAATTAAATAGTTTCTCAAGTGAATAATCATCTTCTAGCATTTGCATTAGGCAACAAAGAACCCTTAAAAATAAGAGTACATAGTAATGTAATTAAAGTTAATGTCCTAATATAAATATATAAGAAGGCTGAACTAGAGTTGCATTGCATGTGCATTTAGGCATAGAAGTATTTATAAGCTGCAAGAGTGTGTGTCTTATGTATCCATAAAATCTGTTTTTTTTTTTCCACTGGTCTTTTCATCATACTTCCTCACTGCTTGTCTTTCCATCATCTTGCCAATGAATTAGGAGAATTCAGCTTTGGGAAAATGAACCAGCTTCTCTCTTAATCTAAAATAGGGTGTATCTGAACCAGAAGGTCTGAAGTACATGTGAAATGAGGTAAAACACCCTGCTGAATCCACAGACTGAAACACAGATTTCTAACATGTCTTCAGTGTGTGGGACACTTCTGAACTGTTTGTTTTTCCAGCCTCTAGTCTGTAAAGAGGGTACATTATATGTGGCAGTAACCACAGAGGCATGGCTGCTGCCAAGAAAACATATTACTCCAGTTCAGTAATGTAGCCTAATTGCTTTCCCTCTGGTCAAGTTACCCAGAAATACTTGCTTTTCTACAGCTCTGCAGGAACAGTTAGTTAGATGAAATGACCTGCCTTCAAGAGAATTAGAGCCATTTTCTGACATTCTATTACTGAAAAAGGCTTCCTTCTTTGGGAAATTCTGCATCCTCCATGAGCTTGGTATTCTTACAAGAGGAGGTTTCTATCAGGAGCAATCATTTGATGGTGAAAAATGCCCTTGCCTTGTGGATGTGTGCATACCATGCTGTGTGGGAGAGCTGTAGGACACGAAATGATTTGCAGGTTACTAAGGCAATAAAAACACAATGGGCAAAAAGCAAAAAATAACTGCAGTGTGGAGGAGGAGCATCTTCTTGCCCCTTAACCACAATGAATGGACAAAGACTGCCCAGTGTTCCTGGGCGAGGTAATTAGGCTTCCTTCCTCATCAGCAATCTAAAAGCAGAAAGAAGGGTCAATGATGAGTGGAATTACCCTGTATCCCCCTCTTTACAGCTGCCTGCAGTGTTTTCTCTGCTCCCTCAGGGCTTGCTGCTGGAGATGCACTCAGCACAGGGTGATGTTTAGTTTTAGATCAGCAGCCAGGTCCTTAGAAAGTGTGAAGACATTCTGGGCACACTCAGGGCTAAGTGAAACAGATTAGTTTATCAGCCTCTGGTGGAAAGCCAGAGATTGTTTCCTTACTTATCTCTAAATAACCTACTATTAAGCTAAATTTGATAGAGAGAAAAATTCTGTCATCTGAGAAAAATTTCATAAAGCCTGTGAATCAAGTACAATTTTCTGTAATGAGTCTAATGAGCTGAAAAGGGCTGTTCTTAAGTTAGGAGTGTCATTTAGAAGGCCCTGCTTTGCTGATTCTATATATGGAACTGATTTATTGATTAGTTCTGATAAACTAATTGAAAAAGGCACCAAAGTAGACTGAAAGTTAAAGAATTCTGTGAGGTAGAGATAATAGGAAAAAAAAACCAAAATAAAATTATATTGATTTATAAGAAGTGCAATTAAATCTTTCTGGTAATTAGTAATTTCTTTACCAGGATAAATGCATTATGCCTCAGCAAAAAAAATTATTAGAAAAAGTAGAAACACTGTGGAAGTGTGTTGCAACTTAATATTATGTCTCTGAAATGTAAGAGCAATCCTGAAGTATAAGTTTGTGTAAAATAAGCTGTGAATTGCAACCCTGGTTAAAACTCTACCAATTTTCCTGGAAATTTCTTTATTTAATCATTTAACATCTTTAAATTAAAAAAAAAAAAAGCAATATGAGCCAAAAACCATGTGAAAAAAAACAACCTAAATTCAAACTTATTGTTCTCCAAAGGATATACGAGTCCTAGGTTCCATTGTCTTGCATGGCATTAATGTTTGATATCATTTCAAAGTGCATGTGAAAAGCAGAATGATTGTATATACACCTTATTCCTGAATACAAAGGAGTCAATTAGATGCATACATGTGCATGAAAATTGCTTATTCTTGGTAATAACCCAAGGATCATGGCTGTCCTTGTATAAAACCAGATTTTTTTCACCATTATAAATAATACTTTTAATTTTCTTTTATTTAGGAACTCTATTAAGCTCAATACTACTGCAATTAGGAATGAAATTGCTTTATATTCAGTGAAAAGAGCTTTATTTAGCAGTGGCTATACCTGTTTTTCTGATAACTTATTTACTTACTACTTCTGCATGAAAAAGAACATAACTGTTCCAATCTCCAGAGTGCTGTTCTGCATACTTTACAAGCCAAACAAAGCAGATGTTGAGCTACAACAGGCTTTCCTGCTTTTAAAAGCATGTATATATATGCATGTTTTTGATAGGGCTGTACTGCCAAGTAAATAAAGCATATAAAGATTTAGAAAAGATTTTGAATGCCCGCTCCTCCCTACAAATCTGGCAATTATTAAAATGAAACAAAACAAACACCCTAAAAAACCATCAGCCAACTTCCCGAATTAAAAAAAAAATAAATAAAATAAATAAAGGAAACTGGTTGAACATGTTCATAGGGACTTCTTTTAGTGTAAATTTCCTTCCAGGGTTTGGATATTAATAGAACATTGAAATAATTTGTGCTTCACAGCCCTTTGGCAGTCACAGGACTCAAACCTTACACATGTACTTTAATTACAGCAGTGTAATACAATTCTTCTCATAAAGTCCATGCTGACATCTCTTCAAGTCTTATTCTGCCAGTTGTAATACCCCTGCATTGCACACTGTAGTTAAAATTAATTATTTCAGCATTTTGCAAGAATTCTTTAGCTTAGTTTCCCCTTTGTATGAAATTGAACCCCCTCCAGGATCCCCTAAAAATTATCATTTGGGTAATCATGCTTTTCAGTGTTTGTTACAACCAAATAGAATATTCTGTTCTTTACTTAATGGCTGTAAACATCACAAGATATCAGTTTCACCATTAATTTCTCTTGGATGTGATCCATTTGATCTTCTTTGTTTGTGGTTTTTTGGTTTGGTTTGGGTTGGTTGGTTGTTTTTGTGTGTGTGTGTGTCTGTTTTGTCTTGTGTGTGTGTATGGGAGGGGGTGGGGGTTTTTTTCTTCTGCATAAAACATTCTATTTCTCTCTTTCCTTTTAATCCTTGCTGCAGAGAGATGCTTTCCCATCATTACATACCAGACAATTCATCCACAACATCAACTGAGAGACAGGCATTCTGTCCCACAGGGAATGACCCGAAGGCATGAAATGCTAATGCAAAGAGCATGAAAATGCAGATCAATGAGAAAGAGAAGGAAACCAGTCCTGCCCTGGAACCGTGATGACTGCAAACCAGAAGAAGCAGAGAGGAATGCTGTTTGAAGGCTGTTATTTGGGCAAGGTTCACACCAAAGCTGAGCAGATGAGAGCACTTGAGGTGGTATTTGGAGCAGATGGGTAGGAATAATAGTGGTGGCAGTGTCTGGTAATTCCATGCCATAGGTTTGTACTTGGTTCTTCACCTTTCACTGAACAACAGGGTCTGGCTGCTTTCTGCCCTTGCAAATCTTTTATCTGTGGCATTTGTTCTTCAGAGTCTGAGCCAGTGCAGAAACCTCTGTGAAGGACACACACAGTTGCTCTGGGATGAACCTTCCTCAAGGATTTTAATAGTTCAGGAAGAAAAGATCAGATTCTTTCAAACTCACCCACCTTACTCACCTTCCCACGGTCCTCTGGTCTGTATTAAACCATGCAGCATCACCACAGGGACTACTTAGGACTCCACTTATTAAAAAAGAAACCCACCCTTGCAGTAGCAGCACCCTTCTGGTCTGATTCTGGATGCTCCATCTTTTTTAATAAGTCAAATGTGTATCAGTTGTGAAGTCTGATTTTCAGAAACTATTCGTCATAGCAAAAAAGTGAACCAGTAATTTCAAGTTGCATATGCTACAACTGTAAAAGAACATCCTAAATTTATTCTTAGATTATCAGTCCTTAAACTTAAAACAGAATTCATCAGTTCTCCTTAATCCCTAGAAATGCTTTTCCTTTTAAATTGTTACTTCAATTTTTTCAAGTCTCCAGTTCACAAAGGAATAGGAATTAGCTCTGCACACATTACAAATTAGTCATATTGATTCTACTAAAGGTATAAAATTATTAGTAATCAGCCCCTCCCTACCCAGCCAGCTTTAAACTCCCCAAAAGCCTTTATGATATCTCTGATACAACCATCTGGGCAAAGTAAAAACCATTCCTTTCTCAAATCTGTTGAGTGGTTTAATCTTCTTCAGGGCTTTCTGTTCCTTGGGATATATATGGAGGAAAAGAGAAAATAGATTTTGCCAGTTTGGTTTTAATGTTTTGGGAGGTGACTAACATTCTTAAATGCACTAAAGTTCCACCAAAGGGAAAAAAGATAAAGAAGAAGAGAGAAAGTCAATATCCTTTAATGACATTCCAGCTGTCTTAGCTCTCAGAGCCTTGTTTGCAGACAGCCATGTCAGCACTCTATGTGAAATAAACTTTATTGGCCTGAAGTGCCAATAGTGAATGACTGTATTACAATTGCTGATATGCATACTCTGGTGCCAGAGACTGCTTAGGCAGAAAGAATACTGTTGTTATAAATTACTCCTCAGAGTAGAGAAAAAGAAAAAAAAAAAAAAAAGTAAACACTTCTGCTCCATTCTCAGACAAGTGGCTGCAGTGAGGTTTCTTGCCTGTTAGCTTTGCATTTTGAATGAGCACTGCTTTCTCTACAGAGATTCTAGAGCACTACTTAGAGATGGTCTTTTGACATTGTGAGCTCTGGTTCTCCCACATGAGTGCAATCTTTGTGACTTCCCTCCCCTATCAGCTCTGGGAGATCACAAGGAGGATTAAAGGGTTTATTCCTATAACCAGAGTCATATTCTATCATCTTAATTCAAAGGGAGTTGTCTTTTTTTTCCTATGTCAGTGTCTAATCAGATTTAAAAGGATACTCCAAAAGGGCAAAACTTTGATATCTTTGTGCTGGGCAACACAAAATGGCTTTTTCTGTAAAAATTACATATGGTTCTGTCAGGATGTAGCCTCTGAGCAGCCCTGCTGATGTATCAGAGACAATGTCCTCTTGCTTTGCTCTTTCCCTCTCATAGTTCAGCCTTGAAACAAAGATATGGTCCTGACCAGTTGATCACCCTTTATTCAGGGACTCCCATGTCAGAGGACCACAAAAAGTTAAGTTTTCCCATTAATCTGTGACCAATCCTGTATGTTTCCACTCAAAGTCAAAGTGATACCATGTCAAACAGGCAAACCCAGTGTTCAAATGCAGTTTATAGCCTGTTCATACAGACATAAAGTCACCAGAATGAGATTAATAATTTGTGAATAGATTACCCTCAATAACACATTATTACAAGCCAAGACAATCTTCCCTGCTAAAAACCCCTCATTTTTAAGTGAAGTTTTAAAATAAGACATAGAATTTCCTTACAACATTCTCCCACTGAAATTAGGACCAGATCCTTGTTATTTATTAATAATGCTATTAACTAAATAGAATTTTTTACTGCTACTGGAAATATGACAACAGGAAAAAATCTCTTTAGATTGCCCTTTTTGCTTCCCAAAAGCCTGGTCCTTCAGTCTGGACTTCTGTTTTGTTTATTCTTTTGTTTCTTGTGCTATTTACAGACTCAAACACATGCAAAGGTTTTAAAATGCCATTAAATTGTTAGGTTCTGTACTCAGACATGGAAATGACAA
The DNA here is from genome assembly GCA_024611195.1 of Ceyx melanurus. Taxonomy (NCBI): domain Eukaryota; kingdom Metazoa; phylum Chordata; class Aves; order Coraciiformes; family Alcedinidae; genus Ceyx; species Ceyx melanurus. Next base: position 76,047 of record JANHGL010008497.1, read on the forward strand.
CACAGTTTGAGTTTAGTTCAAATGTAAAAGATCTTTGAAGTTACATGCTCTTAGATTTTCTTCCTAACTTTTGGCCAAAGCCTAGACTTACAATGATAAAAATAGTTTGGCAGTGTCACATAACCCAAACCATCTACACCCAACTTAAGTCAATTTTCTGCCTTTGCTGATTAGTATTTCTGGGGGCATTGCCATTCTTTATGGTTAGATTTCTTGCCAATAATATAATTTAGTGCAACAAGCATCTGCATTGCTTAAAAAGCACATCTTCTTTTTGAGTCACATAACCTACAGTTATTTTTGTGGCTGTTGAAGCACAAAACTCAAGGCTCAGATTTTCTTTCAGAAGTGCTGTCTGGAAGCTTGAGGGAAGAGCTAGACTTGTGAAGAAAAAAAAAAAACCAGATTGTATCCAACCTCCCATGTGTATATACAAACACAATGTTCTCTTTTTGTCTCATTCTGTCATTAACAAATTAAATAGGTTTGGTTTTTTTTTTTTTCCTAATTAAAAATATACCATTCAACAGCCTTAGGTCTACAAGAAGGTCACAAAGGATGAAAACTGCATTTCCTGATTATAATAATACTGTGACAATGTCTAGAAGTCTCAGCTGAAGGAGTCTGCAAACACAGACACTGTGAATGTGTTCCCAGCCCATGTAAGCTTGCAATTCTTTCAAGTCCAAAATTTTTATCTCTTTAGTTGCTTGCTTTTGTATATGAGGACCATCCAAAAGCCTACCTGCTACCACTGGGGAGGCAATTTGATGTTTCAGAGGTGAAAATTAACTACATGATTGCCTTGAAGTCTACATAGGTCTCTCCAATGTGTACAGCAGAATTTCCATGGACTCTACCCAATTTGTCTCCATGTCATATACTTGTGAATGTCACATACATTATGGACTCTAAATAACCTAAAATGCAATAAAATAATTGCATTTTTTCTGCAGATTTACAATTGTAATGATTTACTGCATTACATTTCCAAGCCAATCTGTGGAAAAAAAAACTAAAGCAAAATAAAAACCCAACAGGGCACACTTTTAAAAAGGACATTACAACTACACACTAGAGCTAAAGGGAAAGTATCAAGGTAAGTCTATATCTTGACCTACTTCTTTTTCTTTATGCTTTGGCAGAATTCTTTGTTCATGTTTTAAAATAAATGTAGAGCTTTGGAAAGGAATTAAGGTGAGAGAAATGGAAACTGAGCTCCTAGGTGACTTACAGACTTAGCCAGAGAAGTCAAAGGGTTCTGTAGATTCCCAGCAAACCAGTTGAGATGTCATAAAGAGATTTTTTGAATGAGAGGTGGAGCTTCATCTTCCTTGGCCTTTTAACTGAAGTGTCTGAAATCAGGAACAAAATTAATGCTAGTTTTTGTTATATTTGCAATTGCCAAGTCATAAATGGACTGAACATTTCATCCCTGGTCTGTACCATGCATACCAACAAAATGATAAAATTTTTACTCATTAATGTCTTCTGTTATCCATCTTTTCAAACCACCTGGATCATATTAATATTTACTTGTCTATTCTTATTTTTTTCTCTTTAAGGGAAAAGAGCCAGATGTTCAGTTGCTGAAAATCAATATTTCTGCTGGGTTCCAACTCTCTCAGTTCCAATTCCAGATCGTGCAAAAAATAGAGATATAAAATCAGGATGCAAACCCCCTGAAAGAGAGTTCATTTTTATCCATTATTTATAGATGTCATTCACTTTCAGGGAATATATATATATTTCAGAGAATATACTGGTGTTGTATAATCATACCAGTAAAATACAGATGTGCAAGATACAGGTAAGTCACCTTTGCTTATAGACTGAGGCTCTGCAGTCCTCTGTGTTACAGTTCACAGACAAATGCTTAGACATGCTGAAGTTAATGAAAATATACTGAATCTAAATGTTACTTTTCTGCATGAGGGCCTTTAGAGTGTAAAAAAGCAGTCATTTCCCAGTTTACTGAACAGATCACATTATGGAATACACATCTCTCACTCCTCCACATCCTGCAGTTTTAAATCTATCATGTTCCTTCTCTTTTGTCTCAGGCATAAGCAGATTTCTTGCTAACAACCTCTTCTTCATTCCCAGAAAGGCAAGAAAAAAAACCCACAACAAAAGAAGAATAAAGGTATGTGTCATTTACATATCAATTCTCTGGGAACATCAGTTCTCTGGTGTTACATGCTGCAGCAAGGTGCATTTAGCAGGTGGAATTTAGGTAGTGAAGTAACAACTCTATCCTAAGAACAGGTGATAGGCCATACAGGATCCATCCAGCCAGCCCACTATTTTGTCCTGAAAAGGGACAAAACCAGATATTGGCAGAAAATTACAAGAATAGGTGCTTATGACACATTTTAGTCCACCAGATGCTAAGTGGGGACTTTATAAGCAGATGGAGTTCCTATATAATTATTAACCCCTAGCATCTTGCTCTTGTAAGTAACAAAAAATTGGGAACCATTCACAACAGTGCTTTTATTTGATTTTTATTTGCTCTTCTCAGTGACATCCAATGGTAGGACAAGGGGCAAACTGGGCAAGCAGGAACAGAGGAGCTTCCAGGTAAATATAAGGAGAAACTTATTCACAGTTGAGGGTGACAGAGCCTTGAACAGGCTGCCCAGAGAGGTTGTGGAGTCTCCTCTGGAGACATTCCAAACCCATCTGGATCTGTTCCCACGTGGCCTGGCCTGGGTGATCCTGCTCTGGCAGGGGGGTTGAACCAGCAAATGTTTTGAGGTCCCTTCCAACCCCAAATATTCTGTGATATATTTATGAAATGAAATGCAGAGGTTAGGAGAATGACATACACTTCAAGGTGTAATCATACAGAAAAAAGACAAGAGGAGCTACTCATTTTTGTTGCTGCCATAGCAAGAAGGATGGCTTACTGTAGTTATTCTGAACATGAATTATAGTAAAAACAACTTAAAACCTGCAGAAAGCCTCTTCCCTGCATGCTCTAACAGGCAGAACAAACCTGCCCAATTTTGCCTCTGCATTGCTGAGGGAGGGGTGTTAATGATCTATTGGAATTGAAGCTGATTATAGATCTAATTAAACAAATGGATGGAGTAAGCATTCATCTACCCTGAGTAGTGAAGCCAGCTGTCTAAGCAGGAGCCAAAAACCACTGCCACCTGACAAGATCCCTTTGTCTAAAGAAATGCATGAAACTGAAAAATGGGTGTTCCCATTATGTGAGTGATGGCACAGGCAGCTGGCAGGGAACACACACGGGACAGTTATTAGTTGCTTAAATGAGGACAGAGAAGCCCAAGGTTTCATAGGACAGTCATCCAAATGCAAATTAGTCCTACAGCTAATATATCAGATACATGTTCCCTCAAAAAATCAACAAGAAAAAAAAAACCACCATAATTTTCTTTCTCATGGCAAAGGAAAAGGCAAAGGACTTATGAAAGTCTCAGATTTCAGCTGCTAATCAGTGAAACTGAACTTAGTAGTCTGACTTCTTGACTGGTTTTGCTTCATCTGCTGACACTTCTGCAGGATATTTAAGATATATCAGTATTTACCTACCCTCCAACGTTTAGTCTTCAGAATTAAATCCTAGATTCATAAAATCACAGAAGGTTAGGGGTTGGAAGGGACCTAGAAAGATCATCTAGTCCAACCCCCCTGCCAGAGCAGGATCACCTAGACTAAGTCACCCAGGAACAGATGGAATATTTGGAATATAGCATGTCTATTTATGGAAAATTCTGCTATGTTTAATGTCTCCTACCCATTTATCTTCATAGTTGGAAGAAATTAATTGTCCTTCATACTTTTATTTATCAAACTCTGTCACTATCTTCCTCCTAGATAGGGAGAGACACACAATGAGCATAACTGCATACATTTTTGTTTCCTTAGATGAAGAAGCAAAAAAAATACTAATATACATCTTGTTTTCTCTACTCTGCCTAATACTTGCTGAGTCTACCAAAGAAAATTTGTGTCTGTGATTTTGAGAAAGAGAAATTAAGATGCAAGAATCATGTTGGAGGAAAAGCTGTGTGCTTCCTTTTGGAGGAATGCCACTGAATGGCCAAGGTATGGATTTATGGAAGCAGAAAGTTTGTCATATATGGTCACATATGATTATCCAGCTTAAAGCAAACATAAGCAAAAGCAGTGAATCAAATCTAAGACATCCAAATAAATTGGAGTACATGCTCTACATGTACTTTACAAGCTAAAAAAAAATTCCACACATGGATGAGGTTTTTTTTCCTGCAATAATCTCTTATGAGAACTTCTTTCACTGACTGCAAGGATGTCAGAGCTGGGAGAATTCTCCTAAGATGCAATGACCTGCTATGCAAACACCAGCCTTTGAAGAGAGCTTTTGTTTACCAGTTGCTGTTTCATGTGGCTCTTTAAGCTGTATTAGACTTCTGTGGAGATAGGAACCATTTACAAATCTTTTCCTGTTTTCCAATATGTTGACTAAGTAAAGTACCTGCAGAGATTAGAGACAGCAACATGCACAACATCACACCTTGGAGGTGTATTTGTCAGAGCAGGGTTCTGCTTAGAACCTTAAAGGGTTTTATGAATAACCATTAATGTTGTGGCTCTGCCTTTGTAATAGTGAACAAAATGTCACCTCTTTTGGCCATTATTTAGCTAGTGAGAAACATTATGACTTTCTAAAACTTACATAGGACAAAATTGAAGGCATGAGTGAAGACACATTAAAAATTGCCTAATATTTTGTGAAAAACAGATTTTCTTTTTTTTTTTGTGTGTGCTCTTCATACCCTGCTGGAGACAGGATCCAGGGTGGTGTGATGCAGCTTGACAAGAGTTTTGTTTGTAGCAGTGAATATCCAGCCTCATCTACAGCACCTCTGAACTAACAGCTACTCAGGGTCTCTGAGTGTATAAAAGACCTCCAGATAATTTGACACACCTTTACAGAAAAACATAAAAACAAGGTCAGTAAAGATTGTTAACTCAATTTTTCCAGAAGGAAAAAAGTGGTACTCTGTGGTCTTTTGGTTATATAACCATTTTTTTCTCAAGACCATCTCCTATTTTTTTGACTTTTGGAACTTTGTTTTGTTCATTTTCTGACTGTCAAGAGAGTTTAGAAAGGTTTCTTTAAGTTCTTCTTCAGATTATTGAAGAAGATCTGAAGAATCAGATCATTATAGATCTATTTTAAAATAGGCTCTGAAATAGCCTTCCTACTGTCTGTCATCCTTGACAGCTCTGTCTCTTGTTTTATCAGTCTCTTATGGCATTCAGAGTCACCTGCACATTCCTTAGTTTAACTTGCAGAAACCACAAGTCCAAGAAGTGTAGGGCACAGTGAAATCACCAACAGATCAGCACAGATCCCTTGTGCAAGCTGAAAAGGAGAGAGATCCTTAGAGCATTGAGGGATGCCTCCCTATAGTCAGTGAAAGCACATCACAGTTCAGAGGGGGCTGGTCCTCACAGGCTCTCCTCTGTGTCTAGCTTCTTTGTAGCAGGTGAGAACAGGCAAGTGGGATGTTAGTTCTGATCCTGTGGTCCTTAGTCCAGCTATAAGAAAGTCACATCTTTGAAAAGTACTTTTTAACTACTAAGAATGTGTTTAAGGTAATGTTGAATTATTATCATTTTCCTTGTTTGTCTGCAATAACTCTGTAGTAGATAACTGGTGTATTTTCAATTCTAGCTTGGGGAATACAGCATTTATTTGTTATACATAGTCTAGCCAGGAACATTTTGCCTTACAAAATCACAAAATTGACTTGTAAACTTTATTGTATTCTTATTTATCATAAAAGTGATATGCTCTGGATAGGATGATAAGTTCTGTCCAGGTGTGGTGCTATAAACTTCTGAATATATGCTTGGTATGCTCTACCCCCACCTTTATTTATGATGATGAATAGAAGTAAAAAGTAAATATTTACTTCTTATTTGTGACTATTTTAATTATACAGGGAATTTAACTGCAATAAGAAGCATAAATGCATGGGAAAGCACACCCATTATCAGTCTTAAAGACATCAGTGCTTTAAATATTTAGTCAACAGCTAAAATAATCCACTGCAAGGTAAAAAGATTGCTTTCCTGTAGAATTAATGGCCCAACTAAATATGCCTTTACAAGTATCTCATGCTCATTTAACTGTCCAGAGCCAGCTGAACAGATGTCTGTCTCAACATGATACTTTAAGAAGTAGTCTACAAGGGAAAAGATTTTCCTTGTTATAAGAAAGACTTTTCAAACTATGATTCACATTTGCTAAGTACAAAGATGTTAGATCAGTTTCAAATTGTCCATCCTGGCTTCATAATAAAATGAATAAATAATAAAATGATAAATTTCATAATATGAATGGCCTGAATTCTTAGAAATCACCAGTGATGTTGGAAACCAGAGCTGAGAAATCATCTTAGAAAACATAACATTTTCTGGAATGAATAAAGGTCAGCTCTGTATGTTGAATGAAATGATGAATAAAGCAAGCCATTTGTCTATCAGTAATCCCACTGGATGTTGAGACTTTGACCTCATAGTAGATAAAATTCTATTTTACAAATGCTTTATCTGAAATGGTCAATTGGAAGCTAGATATCTGCACGTGTGTGTGCATGTGTAGCTGAGGCAGATTGAATTGCACACGTTTGTTGGCTTGTGAAAAGCAGTGAAAATGTTTGGTCTGCAAAATTGTACTGCCTCATACCTAACAGGATTTCTTACTAACATGATTGCTGCTGTGTTTGCATTCAAACCCCAGGCTGATGGCTCAGTGTTATTCCTCAGAGATGTCTGGTGGTGTGTGGAAAGGACTGTGTGTGATGAAGATTGCTAAAGTCTGTCAGTGGCCTCCTAAATGCCCTTAGAGCCTTAAGGTTAACTTCTTTCTCCCTCCCCTAAGTATACTAACCTTTTTATTTTCTTCATTTAAAATCCTTTAATTTCTTACTGTTGCATCACAGCATTTAGAGTAGAATTAATCTTACATGAAGTGTCTTGCCAATATCATTCCTTTTTTCAATTAAAGGTACCAAGGGTATGCAAGATGGATAATGTTGTGCTTAGACCAATGTCTGTGCACTGAGAAAATTAATGCAAACCTGATCTAACATTAGATAATGTTTCCAGTAGTAGAAGAGGTGACAACAGATGTGCAACTTGAAGCCTTGTAGCTAGAAACATTCCCTTGAGTGGACTCTGTGAGCTTCAGCATTTGATAAGAAGAGGAGCAGCCTGACAAATAAAACTCATGTAAGAGATACACAGAAGAGGCAAAACAGGACATCAGCTCTGCTTCAGAAAACATTTGAATTTCCCTTGCACAGATATTTTAATGATTGCAAACTGGTATGGGAAAGCTTAAGCTTGTCCTTTTCTTTGCAGGTGGGATGACTTCATGAATTGTATTTTACTGTGTTCATATGTGTGAGAGATATGTGCATGCAACCTGGTTTTGGTGTGGGAGACTAGTGTAAGTGAAAACTTTACAGGTAAGTGCTTTTCAATATCACCTAAGTGGGCAGGAAAATGTTAATAATTGAGTTTGTGGGAGAAATTAAAGCAAACAAACAAACAAAAAACAAGTTAAAAATGAATAAGAAAACATGATACTGACCCACATTCTCTTTCTGTGCTTCAGATGCTGCTTTCTTCAAACTAGTGGTGTGCTGGACACAGGCAATGTTTCAGAAAGAATGCTGGAAATGGATAGCAGTGTGTGGAACCACAGTGCCCAGTGGATGAATTCTGCTGTGAAAACTGGCAGGTACTTGACAGCCTTTGCTTGTCTACATAATGGTTAGAGGCAGTCATTTTGATCTGACTTTGCAAAACAGACACAGAAGCCATGAGCATCAACACAGATAGTGAATAGCTCTTGAAACTGGCCTTTGCATTCTCCCAGAATAGCTGCATTCTTTGGGGTTAGTGATAACAACTGTCTAGTGTTTGCTGGGAGAACCCATGCCAGTAAGATCAGAGGATTCTTCTAATTGACTTCAAATAGAATAATCTGAGCGAGTGCTTTCTGTAAACACCACAGCAGTATTTTTCAGCTCTACACTAATAACATATCTCTAACCTCACATGAGGTCTTTAAAGGGGCCAAGTCGATTCATTAGTTGCCAAAAATGACAGAGATTGGTGCAGTCTGGTGGTGCTGCCAACACAGCACCACCCTGTTCTTTTGTTTTATCATTAGTGCAGGGCCAAATGGGAAGGTTTTGTTGTTTTGCATTTCAATGTTAAGTAGTCCAAAAGGTCGTGCTTACAGTTAAAAGAGTTATTGTTACTGGCCACAAATATTTGAGACAACTTTATTAAGGCAAAACTACACTGCATGCCTGGGTTTTGAGCCAAGAAGTATTTCTGTGACCAGTTACACATAGCTTCAGTGAGTTTGATTTTCCCATAGTTCAACATGGCTAGAAAGATGAAATTATCTATCATCACTATGGAAGTTTGTTTGTTGAATTTTTGCCTTGATTTGCCTTGCAGACAAAAATACACACATGTAAATTTTATCATACCAAGTATTCATGCCCTGAGGAGAGAGTGAAAACATTTCAAGGTAAGACTGAACGTGGGAAAGATTTAGATATGGGAGCTTTTAGTAGGCTCCTTTGTTTCCATTTCTAGTATCAAATTAGTTATGATCATGTATGACACAAGGAAAGGCAAATAATCTTTCCTCTTCTATTTCTTCATTTTTTTCCACGTTGCACTAAGAAAACATAGAGCAGTACTAGGAATACACAATATAAACAGTTAACAGCTTGTCTTTCACAGAGAACAAATTAGAAATGCACATAGTAAAAAAATAAGTTGTACCAAAAGAAGCCAATGAGTTTGTAACTGGTTTAAATTAAGTTTTTAGGCAAGTTATAGTGTTAGTTATCTGCTGCCCAATGGTACTCAGCAAGCTGAGTTCTCTCCTGCCTTCAAACATGTCAAAGAAACCAAGTAAGTTATTATCAGCCCCTTCCAATGACTTTAGGATGAGCAGAGAAATTCAGTAGAAATACAAAGTTCTGTCACAGTCTAATTACTGTAACTGAAACACAGGTACCTTCATCATAAGTTTTTATATTTTAAAATTAATAACTGTCCTTAAATTTTCATCTCATACTCTATTCCTAGACAGTGTAATGACTGAAAACTTAAAATACATGAACTTGCTTTACAGTCACTACAGGAAAAAACATGTACTTATTTGAATTCTAGGTGAAGAATGGAAACTCTTTTTGACACCAGGGTCCAGCACAATGCAAAAAGATGATTTGCCCTCAGAAGGTTTTCCAGTTTTCAGCTATAAGTCCTAGAATCCCAAAATCTATGCCCTGAATAGCTGCCTTCTTCACATGGCCATTTGGGAACAGGCTCATTGTACAGTATGATGGATGAGAGGTGAATTTTAGCCACTGAGGTCAGTTTATCTAGGTCTCTTATACAGTCTGTGGAGAAAGATAGGTCCTTCCAGAAACTTTCCCAAGCTCCTGCTCTGAATAACTTAATGGAGAAACTTCACACTCTCTATGGACTGCAAAAGATACCTATGGAGATTAGATTCACTGAGTTAAAATTTGCTTTTATGAATGACCCACTGAATTTCCAGGTCCCCTAGGTGTTTTTTGCTGATTAGCATCTTTTTTTTTTGCCTTTTCAGAGTCACAGAATCACAGAATGATAGGGGCTGGAAGGGACCTCTGGAGATCATCTAGTCCAACCCCACTGCCAAGGCAGGTTCACCTAGAGAAGGTCATATAGAAATATGTCCAGGCAGGTTTTGAATGTCTTCAGAGATGGAGACTCCACCACATCTCCAGGCAGCCTGTTGAGGTGTCTGCCACCCTCAAAGTAAAGTTTCTCCTCATGTTTAGATGGAATTTCCTATATTCAACTTTGTGTCCATTACCTCTTATCCTGTCACTGGACACCACTGAAAAAATACTGCTCCCATTCTCTTACCCACCCTTTAAGTAATTAAAACATTGATAAGATGCTTAAATTTTAAATGTGAGAAATTGCCTTCAGATAGGAAATGCACATCAGCACAACACATTGGTCCTGATTTGTACTTGAATGGTGTGTTTGTATATTTGCTTGTTTGTTTTTTCTAAATGGGTGTTTTACTGTCTGCCCATTGGGACATTCAGATTCCTTGAGATGCACATTCTTTAACTAATCACCAGAATTGTAAATCAATAATCAGATTAGTAGCTTCTTACAGAAAGCAAGGGATTTGCTCTCCCTGACTGACAGCAGTCATGTAGCTCATAATTAGGATTAGTCCTTTCAGGAGCCTGAAAATTACAATGATATGTACACTATGGCATTTATTTCTCCTTAGGTATCTCTTCCAGCTCTTTATTCCAACTTGGGAGGTACTATATGACTTATGTGTCTGCTCCCCAGATCACTGGACAAACCAAAGACAGCATGATGTTTGCTTTTTAAATTGATAGAATTTGGCATTTTGAAAGAAGCTCCCAGCAGGATGGCCTCCCCTGCTGAAATATGTCAGTAGCCATCTCTCCTCATTATCCAAATAGCCTTTCTGATGAATGGCAGCAGCAGTCTTTCCTTGTTAGAGCTAGTTAGCTGAATGCTCATCACTATTGTTTTAGCATAATTATCTTCAGGGTTAGGTGGAGGCCAGACTGTTCCCCATTAATGCTACAATATTGCAGTTGATTTTTGTTCACAACTATTAGTGCCAAGGCATGAAAACAGATTGTGAATACTGAAAAAAGCAATGCATCACTTAGTCATGCAGAATATACAATAATGGGTTTTTTTATTCCTTTATTGGAAAGGTATCACTTGAAAAATTCTTTGAAGTGGGTAAACTTGTAGTCGTGTCAAATCAAATGCTATTACTCTCTCCAGCAAGGAGTAAACATATTTTCAGGAATGTTTGGATGTCCCTGACTTGATTAAACTAAACATAATCTCCTGATGTCATGTCCAAGAAGGAGGTGTGAAGAAGGAAGAGGTGGGTACAGTTTGTTAAGAAATGTGTTGCTTGAAGTGATAACAATGGCAAGGTTTTGACAGTCTGAGGCTTTACTGCAAATAAAGGGGTGAGAGAGGGCAAGAGGATGAATCTCAGTGATAATCTCTTGATAAGATAACATGTTACATGTCCCCTTGCTATGAGGCCTCACTCCACCACTGTGGACAGCACTGCTGTTACATAAACTGGGGTTTGGATTATGAAACTGAGATCTGGTTGCAATTCACTCAGTGGGAAGTGAGACTCCCACAGTCTATTCCAACTTTCAGAGAAAGCACCTGTTTGTGGTGCTTCCCTCTCCCATTGTGCTTGCCATGTAAGACTGACAGATCAGCTGCAGAAGGGAGAGGTCCCCACAGTGCTGGATCCCCAGTGAGGAGCAGGGAGAAAGGATAGGAAAAGGTGATGTTCAAGGAGATGGATTTAATCGTGAATGATACAGAGTGAGGTTTGGACACTTGGTTTTTCTTAGCACAAGAAAAATACATTTATTTTCTTTGCTTTTGTTTTGAACCTAGATACTGGGGTATCTCTCTGCTGTGCTGACAGCTGCAGTTTTCTGTACATGAAAAATACTCTTCTATGGAAGCTTGGTTCTCTTGGCTTCCCTTTGCTCTCACACTCCTGTCAGAGTCCTGACATTTAAACTGAAAAAAATGCAATATTCTGCTTTCTCTGCTTCCCCTTCCACATCCTGGACAGCCCAAGGTTTTGGACTGACTACATGCAAGTGGAGGGTGTTGTTAAATGTTTGTTTCACTGAAGGAGACAGACACCCAAAGTACATGTGGGCTAGTAGTAGTGTTGTGAAATACTCTGATATGCAAGTGAGCTGGAGAATGAATTCACCACAGAGCAGGTCTGAGCAGAACAAGTGTCCTGACTGCAGAGAGTAGGGCCTAGGGAGGGATGATGTGTGTGTGGTGCTGCCAGCTGAAACTATTGACCAAAGAACTGGAAACATATATCAGAAGAAGAAATTTGTTCCAGCAATTTGCAGGACGGCCTCCACCCACTTTAAATGCTTTTTTTTTCATTGCATGATTTAAATAAAAATTTTTAGTTTCAGTAGGAAGTTATAAGTTATTCAGATTACAGGTCTGAGGCAATTTATTCAGATGCAAAAAGTACTTTAAATTGATTTTGAAACTATCAGCATCAGAGATGAAAAAAGGTAGGTGGGAGCAGAGACTTGTTTATAAAATATTTGCACAAATAATCATATTTTGATACATTTCTATTTTGTGATCTTCAAAATACTAATGAATATTAGTTATTCTTGACACTGACTAATTAAGCATGTCTTCAGTTCACAAACACGATGAGTAACAAGTTGCTCATTGGAAAAAATGTCTTATTTAAAAAACAAAACAACAACATTGCATTAAGCAGAAAGAACAGAAATTAACATGCAGTGTAGTTATTTTACAAGTTATCATGTAAAAGTATTTGAAGTCAGATTCCAGTGAGGCTAATATTACATACCTTGTACGTAATATTAATTAATTATTAGTAATTGTCGCTGAGGAATAACTTTTGTTATTTAGTCAGACTGGGGGCATTTTTCCTACCCGTTTGTATTAGGAACAGGTTTTGTGTGCCACATAAGTGAACCTGGCTTTAATCTGCAACTGATTTACTGCTCTTGCCTGCAGGGCCATCATTTGTGTTCTTAGCGGAACAAGTGGCCGTACCAGCTTTGACATACAGCACAGGACCTTTTTTTTTCTCTCAGAAAATTCAGGCTTGCCAAACCCTGAGGTTGTCAGTCAGAATCCCATTGAAAAGAGAATAGAATTTGACTAGTTCTTGAGGTCCGGACCACTATTTACCATCAGATTACAAGCTCCTGTTGGTTAATAAAAATTTAAGGGATGGCCTGGACATTTTTTTTTGTTAAGAGCCTGAAAATCAAGCATTTAGAAAATGGAGACACTGGACAGAAGAGAAATAAAAAAATAGATATTTAAGCAACAAAATTCTTTAGACAAAAATAGTGTTGATTGAAAAGGATATGCAACAAAAATTCCCACTAGTGTTCTCATGCCTCTTGCCTCGCTCTGCTTTTAATGACATGAAATTCCCACAAGGAACACAAAAAGGAAACTGAGGAAGAAAATAAACAATGATCTGTTTATCTTGAGGTTTTGTGTTGCTGCCATCATTATGGTGTCAGAATGCCTCTTGTGTCAAATAGTTTGAAAATCACAGCTTTTCTAGGGTGCTTCATAACTACCAAAAGAAATCTGAAAAGAGCTTGCATTGAGGTTGGAGACTTAGAAGGAACCTGTTTTCAGTTAGAAATAGAGAGGCATTCATATTTGGAAAGGATTACAATTGAGTGCTGCAAGAATTTATTGATATTTTTTTTTAAATTTTTATTCTGACTTCTTAAATTTACAGTGTATGGGAGAAGAATTGGTTTTGTCATGATGCCATAGAGGTCATTTTACAGTTATTTTGGGGGTGTTACTACAGCCATTGATATCTGAATGTCAAGTAACTGTACTTCAAAGATGTTTTCTTCAGGTATGTATAGCATTTAATAAGTTTTCTAGTGTAACAATGATCTGTACAGTCTTCCAGATATTTTCTTTTTAAGTAAAGTTCATATTTGCTTCAACGTGGCCCTGATTTCACTCCCAAAGCTGTTCATTCCAACACTTTCCATGTCTTTGTAGGAGTTGCAGTTGTGTGCTTTGTCTTGAAAAGAAAAGGAAGCTGAGGTCAAGTTTGTGCTGTGCAGAACTTTGTGTATCTTTACATAAAATAAGACCATTTTTGACGCAATATCTCAAACACTGAGTGGTTTGCTCTTTTTTCTTTCCTCTCTAGAACAGAATTTGATACCTGGCTTTCTCCCAAAACTAAGAGCATTATAATGTGGGAACTCAACCTGCTAAACTTGGGAGGGAGTGGATAATTGTTGTTGTAGGTGTTCACATACCTAGGCATTTATAGCTATTCCTGTTTGTTTCCAGCAGCCCTTGCCTCAGCAAATTTGGCAGGTCTCCCCGTTTAGCCCACATCTCCATTGTTTACAGACAAACTGGAATTCAGCACTTGTGAGGGTCACCCTCCAGTATTGTTGTCTCCTGGGAGGAGAATAGGAATTGCTGTTCTTTGCCTGGCATAGAGATTCCTGAAGAAATCCCTCCTTTGACTTCATCAGGTATCCCTACAGAGCAGTGAAGGAAATGTCACAGGCAGAGGTCAGGCAGTTAAACTGCCAGCAGTGCCAGTGTGTGAAGAAGTGGTAGCTGAAAAAAAATGATTCTTTCTTAAGGTCACTACACTTAAAGAGCATCAAGGAGTCCGATGACTTTGAAAAATAAGTCAGTTTTTTTCTTGAGTTCCTCATTAGGGTGACTCAAGTTTAATTGTGCAGAAGATCTCACAGATAAAGAGATTTAACAGTTAAATAAAACACTTTTTTGTAATAGCACTTTGGATCAGCTTTAAACTCTTAAACAGTTTTAACTTTAGATCAGTTTTAAACTGATGGAAGCATTTGGGGATATTTTAATCAAGGACCAAGTGATATTTTCCCAGGTTGTCTGTTAGAAAATCTCATCCTTAAACTGACTGTTTGCAGCCTGCACCTAGAAAACAAAATTTTTATCAGTTCAGTACTTTTAAAATCTTTCTTTATTTTCATTAAATGTCCTATTTACTTGAAATCTTCCTCCAATGTAGTGCAAATGGATCCCTAGAAAGGAGCACAAAGCATCCCCCAGCATTCTGTGCAGACCCCTTGTGCAACCAAGCAGCAGACCAGTTTTACTCCCCATGCAATTCCACCCAAGACAGAGACATCCAGGCTCATGACCTGATTTGCATGACGATGGACCAGATTTCAATGTAATTGGCTTATTCAAATCACATTAGCAGGAAATACAGACCAAAAAAATGCAAAGAATGAAGACAATTGCAGCCTTATCTAAAATCTCTCAGACGTAGGAAGTCTTTTCCCTTTCTGAAAGGCTGTAAATCCTGGGAATGAGAACAAAAGCTAAAGGAAGTGGCATTAAATTGGGCTCCAATGACAGAAACTGTAAATACCTTCAGACTTTCTTAAGGTGCAGGGGCCCATCACATATTGGTAGCTTTAAAACCAACTGTGTATAGATTATTTATAGTAGAAGACTGAAAAATCCACTTAAATTTTCATTATAAATAGATTTTAAATAATTTTTTTACAGAGTTTCCTTTTAGAAGATGATGTCACAAGTATTTGCTCGAGACTTGTGTGTGAGAACTGACTCCCAAATGTCTGTATTTTGAAAAAGTCTTGCATAATTTAAGAAAAAATTATCCAGGACTTTGTAGTTTTCATGGGGCAAGACTAGCACATTCACATTTTAAAAAGAACCTCCTACACAACTATTTCACTCAAGGCTTGTCATCTTGTACATGTGACATTATTTCATCATTTTTGAAGCCTATTTCTAATTTAATGGCATCATGAGAGAGTAAAATTTGATGCCAAAAAACTCAGTACTCACTAAATTTCAACAGCAGTGTGTGCAAGTCCACAAGAAATAGAGCAGTTTAAGAAGCTTTAAGCATTCCCATGTTAAACATTTTTAATCAATTTTAACCATTTGAGATCTCAGTATAAACAGTCAATAAAAACAACTGGTCAACAGAAGGAGGGGAACATGACAGAAAGAAAATAAGTTATATTATTTGCTTTCCCAAAACCTGAAATGAACCTGCTATAGTAAAGAACTAGGAAAACAAAGCAAACAAAAGACTAAATAAGTCAAACAAACTTAAAAAAAATACATTATTTTTGAAGTTTGTGACATAACTAACTCTCTCATTTCACCAAATATGTTTTCTGATGAACTTAATTCTGTGCTCTCCACTTCCACAAGCTGTCAGCCAGTGTGATGTCTTTACTGTGCACTCCCTAGTCCCCCCTGACCTTTTCCTTTCTGTTTCTACCCTGACCTCAGCTTCTGTGCATGATCCCATTTCCCTTCTCATTTCTTCATCTGAAGCTTCCACATATTTTTCTCTCCTGTTGCCATCACTCAACTTTCTGCCCAATGATTTAACTCATTCATGCTTTCTCCAAGTCAGTCTTCAACACCCCTCTCTGTACCTTTCTTTTGATCATATTTGATCCTTTATATTTGAGTCATGTGCTTTTTTTTTTTTCTTCTTAGTGGTGATTCTGTAGATTAGGAAGACAGGACACTGAAGGGAGAGAAAACATGAGGTCTCAGAAGAAGCACCAAGAGTTTCCTCCAGGTTAGTTGCTGATGGTGTTTTCCATATTCATTTTAGACCATGTTCATGAAGACTGAGAGCTCTTAAGACTTTTATCAAGAAAATATGGAGTTTGCATGAATGGTTGGCATCAAGAGATGCAGAGTTTGGTACTTTTAAGTATATTCTTGCACAGATGTAAAAAGGGGAAAGTGACATGATGGCTGTGTGATAAACAACAGAAATTAAGGCTTCATAATAGGAAGACTCAAGATTTATACAAGATAAGAATTCAACACAAGGTATTTTTCTACTGCAGAAAACATAAGCTACATTTTAGCAGCTGTAGTTTGAAGGAGAAATGAGGAATGTGAAGGAAGTCCCCCTCTCACATACCTGCTCAGACTACATTCAGAATATCAGTGGTTTTCATCTTAAGAACTTCAGGTGCAGAAGAAGCTGTGGTGCAGCCAGTGACTCTTTCTATGCTTTTTGGCAGTCCAGGGATTGCACTGGGGAAAAAAAGACAAATTAGAATTGGTTATCTCTTTTTTTTCTGACCAGAGCCTTAAAAAAAGGTGATTAACAGCCCACCTGTCCAACACTTTAGTGCTGCCACAGCTGTAAAATATTTCTGCCCATAAAGAAAAACATTTGGGAAATTATAGCCTTGCCAAAGAAATAAGAAGATATATTAGTACCACTGCTTGCTTTGTCACTTGACCTAAATCTTAAGCTATCTGTGTAAAAATGCTATGTGCATTCTGAGCACTCACACTCTCTGAATTACTAGCTACAAATTTGCATAGTTATAAGCAATTTTTATCATTCTCTAATTTCCTGTACTTAAAACACCTGCTTCAAAAATATCTTTTTAAGAGTTTTTTTTTCCTCCTTCTGTCCATTATGATCATGCACATAAATTCTACTGTGAGAATGTTGTCAGTATATACAGGGAATGGAGGGATTGAGGCTGGTCACTTAATGGTCTCAGGAAAAGTCCAGAGTGTCAAGTGATTCAGAAAAAGTTATGATCAACAATCTCTCAGCACAAAAACAATAATAATTTCCTCCATCACAGTATTGCTCAGAAGACACAGCAGAGCCAGCTGTGGTTTTTTTCAGTGTTTTCTGTGGAATGTCTGTAGGATGCTAAAAAAAATGATTAAAAAAATGTAAATAATTTGTGTTCTACTGAAAACAAGGGTAAAACAAAGAACAGTTTTTGGATGTTTTTGTTATGTAGTACCTTTAATACAGATCAGTAACTGAATTCTGGAGCATCTAATGTCTACTCTTGCAGCTGTGGATAAACAAAGGGACTTGTATTTGCACTGCAAATTTACTAATGGGGATAAAGTAGTATTATAAGACTTCTGGTTCATCAATGACATTTGAAGACTCACCACTAGAGTTTGCATTAGACATAATTTTCCATTAAAATATTCCCCATTTACTATCAAGACAACATTAAGAAATCTGTGTTTTAGCTCACAGCTACACATTTTAGAGGTTTACCAACCACCTATACAATTTTGCCATCAAAATGGTCATATTGAGGTTAGATTGTTTATAAATATTATTAATTCTAGAAGAAAATAAGAACCTTGAAAGTTAATCTATCCTGAACCTTCAGCATGGCAACAAATTTCCAAAACCTCATTATATATATT
>JANHGL010008498.1:0-80497 GCA_024611195.1 Ceyx melanurus
AGATATTTATAGACATTGATGAGGTCCCCCCTCAGTCTCCTCTTCTCCAGGCTAAAGAGCCCCAGCTCTCTCAGCCTGTCCTCATAAGGGAGATGCTCCACTCCCTTAATCATCTTGGTAGCCCTGCTCTGGACTCTCTCCAGTAAATCTCTGTCTTTCCTGAACTGAGGTGCCCAAAACTGGACATAGTATTCAAGAAGATGGACAGACTCTTGTCAGTGGTGCCCAGTGACAGGATAAGGGGCAACAGGCACAAACTGGAACCCAGAAGGTTCTATCTGAACAAGATAGAAGGAGAAACTTGTTTGCTGTGAGGGTGTCAGAGCCTGGCCTGCACTGCCCAGAGAGTTTATGGAGTCTTCTGGAGGGATTCCAAACCTGCCTGGACAATGTGATATTGGAACCCCTGCTCTGAGTGACTCTGCTGGATCAGATGGGTTGCATAGTTATCTCCAGAGGTCCCTTCTCACCCTCTCCTGGCTGGGATTCTGAGAGACAACTACAGCATATAAATGTTGGATGGAAAATTAAGATCTTTTTCTGCTTGGAGCTAGATCAGGGAAGGTGGAAGATGAGACACTGACATATTTCTGAAGTGATGCTTGTTTGCAAAAATGTAGGGAATGTCCAGGTCAAGATGATCTGATGTCAGCAAGTACAGAAGTCTCAGTTTTCAGACTCTTCCTCTCTGCACTCCCAAGGGGGTCATGTGCACGTACAACGTGAAGCATGAGCCTAGTCCCATCACTTTGTCCCAGGATTGAAGTGTTTGGCTACCAAGGGAGCGTGTTCTGATAAAGATACGATTCTCTGACCTGTGCACTGGAAAGATGGGGTGGAATTGTCTTGCAGACTCTGCCTGTAGACTATTGGTTGGATGACACTTAATGTAGGATTCTCCTGGGATTGTAACATGGGTATGTTGGAAACACCATTGAATACTAATCTGAGATACTACGTACTGTCACTGTTGTTCTGTCCTGAACTTGAATAACCAGCATAATTATTATTTTTTTTTAAACCTTGAAAAATGAGCTAAACTGCAGCTTTAATGCCCAAGAGCTACACAAGCAGTATTTTGGGGCCAGGTTGAATCCAGGTGCCTGTACACTACTATTTCTAGAGTGCATGTGGTAAATGTGGAATTCTTTTATCTGAGTGAAATAGAACATAAAATGAACTTGAGACTTCAGGCAGTGTTTATTTAAGAAGTAATTGTACAAATTTGATCCTCTTAACCTGATTTTTGTTTGGTCACATGGAGATTATGCTGCCAAGAGTTAGGCCCATCTCCCATCCTCTGTGTAAAATGAACTGCATGGCTCTGTATTGCAGCTCAACAATTATCTTCCTGGCTTTTGGATAATGATTCTGATTTATTTTTATGGTATATTGCTGAAGTAAATGAAGTGAGGAACATGTTTGAGGCTTAGCAGTTATCAGGTCCTTCACAGCATGGAGTGAGAGTTTACAAGGAAGTGACAGACTTTGTAGTCTTGGCTTGGCTTCATGTCAAAGTGTAATTTTAACTTTTTGTGACCTGAAACCCTGACAGGTTTGTCTCTTTAGGCTCTTTCTTAGTTGCTTCTGCTTTAACAGATAAATTTTCACTCTGTGTGCAGACAGGGCAGTGTGACCACTACAGATTGTGGTTTGGGAGCCCAAAGCCTGCTCTGGGAGCCAAAGTTGGTGCCTTTCTTGTTCCCACTTTGACTGGGGATCCTTGGCACGCTGTCAGCTGGAATTCAAAGAACAGTCTTGCCTCTGGATTGTCTCACACTCCTTTTCCCTGCCTGAGAACAAAGATTTTGGCCATATCCATTTCCAAGTCAGGGCATTTATGCTTTATGCCAACTTATTTTGGCTTCAGCCTGGCTCAATGGTGTTAGGAGTAGTGCTGAGCTTGCTGTCAAGGTTGCAAGTGTGGCTGGAGCACCCTGAGAGTCTCCCTAAACTGCCTGTGTTGTGAACAGAGGCTGCTTTTAGAAGGAGGGTGCCCTGGCCTTGCCTGACTCAAGTTTCTGTTGCTGTGCTTTGAAATTCAGTCAGCAGCTCTGAAATTATTGTGGGATTTTATGAAAGTGACACCTTGAGAGATACTGACACATCTGCTTTAATTATTGTTAAGATTTTAATAAAATATTTAAAACACAGGTTGCCAATAAACAATCTGCTTTGAATCAAGGGCTTTTATTGAAATGTCTGCTCACTTTGTTCCCCAGATACCCTTTTTTTTTTTTTTAATATGTGCTCAGCGTTTTGGTATCTGAGGATGAAATTACATGTTACAGTTGAGCTGATCTGTGTCATCAAATGAGAGAAACTTGACCTTTCCTCCCCCCACCTACAGCTGCAAGCCACTGGCTCTAACGCTTGTCACCTCCTTTGCCAGGTCAGCTTTCAGGTGTGGCAGACCCTGCCTGCTTCTCTGCCAGGTGGTTCCTTCAGATCTCATGGAGCAGTGCTCTTACCTTTGCATCTTGAGTGTAACATTTGAAATGATGGGGTTTCTTTAAAATTATTTTTCAGCCCTGAATCCAGGAAGTTTATTTTTTTCTAAACCCAACTCAAAATGAGTTGGTGGTTTGCTATAGGTTTCACCCAGCCTTCATAAAATGGGGAAAATGAGATGTGTTCTTGTCTTTAATGTGGCTGAAATGTTCATGCTGCAGATGATTCTCCTCTTTGCGTGGAGAATCATCCAACAACCAATGTTGTTTCTGCATTGGTTCAAGTCCTTGCTGTTGAGAGGTAACATTTTATTCATTGTATCTCTTTGAAGGTAACTCAGCAGGAACATAGAGCCCTGCAGAGAGGGAAGAAGGGATGATTCTGTGGCAGAAGCACGGTCTTAATGCAGCCTAAAATGTTGTGAAACCATACCCTTGGGCATACCCTGCTTCAGATTCTGAAACAGCACCGATAGGATCTGGCCAATCATTTTAGGTGACTTTAAACACCCTCTGGTTAATAACTGACTGGCCCTGCTGTGCCGCATTGCATGTTAAAGGCTGTGCCAGCTTTCACTCACCAGTGCTTTGTTTTATGAAACTTGATTATTTTTCACCTTTTCAAATAAAAAAATGTCGCTTGGCTTATTCACTATCTACCTATTTCAGACTCCCTAAGTAAAGAACAAGCTTGCAAATTCAGTAATGTTTTAGAGACTGGAATTAGAATGCAGCCAGATAAACCAGCAGAATTTTGTATTCTGTATTGGGGTTTGGCTTCTGGGGCAGTAGTGCCTTAAGCCAAGTCAGCAAAACCAGGAACAGTTTGTCCAACTGTCCTGACCCTTTTTCACCAAAGGGTCCTCGGGAGTGCTCTGTTTGCACATAGATAAAATAAAAGTCAGTGCTGGCAATGAAGACTTCCCATGTTCTCCTCCTGTGTAAACACCGTCCATCGTGCTCATCCCCTGGCATGAACAGGCTTTCCATTGTAGCTTTGTCTGGAGATCCTTTCCTTTGCATTCTCCCCTTGCTGATAGGTTGTTGTTGACATTTGTAGATAGGACTTTATTTCTTCTTGTCTTGTCTTGCATGTTATCAGAGGAGATGCAATCAGGGGAATGAGGCTGTGAAGGAATCTGTCTTCATGTTCTATCCTTTGAGAGGAAAAAGAGCTGGTGTCTTACTTAGGGGTGTTCATAAGGGTTTTTGAGGCAGATATGCTCCCTTCCCAGGGCAAACAGAGAAGAGAGGTGGGATAGACATTGTATGTAAGAACAGTCAGAAACTAAAGGAGCTGGATTGTTCAACCTGGAGAAGAGGCAGGGAAGGGGTCTAGTAGGAGCCTTTCACTGTCTGAAGAAGCTTGCAGAGAACATGGACCCAGGAACTTCTCAAAGGTGCACAGTACAAGGAGGAGAGGCAATGGGCAAATGAAATCCTGATAGGAAATAACACTCATTCCTCATCAGAGTTGGGGATTGGTTGCTACAGGGGCTCTATTCCTGGAGATTTTCAAACTTCAATTGGAGAAGGCTTTAGACAGGCTGATCTAACTTCAGTTAACCCTGCTGTGAGTGGGTAGTTTGGATGGAGACTTACAGATGTTTTTTCTAAACAGGTTTGTTTTGGGCTGTGATTGTTTAGGTTTTTTTCTCCTGTGATTGACAAGGGATCTCTCTAGTTCATATGTGGTTCAATAAATGTATTTGTATGTATCAGCTTGTGCTTTGAATTGTCACTTTCTGTGGTTTCAATGACAAATGAAGGACCTATGCTACAGGACTTTGTCCCAGTGGTAAAAATAATAATTATAGAAGATGAGACCTCACCAAATCATCTGATCTGAAGCTAATTCAATTATGCAGCAGTCCTGCTTGACAGGTGTGTGTCTAAACGAGTCTCTCATTATCTTTCTGGCAACTTCTTCCAGCACTGTCCTTGTATTGGAAACTTTTCCTGATGACTAAGCTAAATTTCCAATGTAGTCCAAGTCCATTGTGCTTGGATCACCTGGAGGTGGAGAATAATTAATTTCCTTCCTCTTTGTAGCTGTTTACACAAAGACTTCTATCGTTGCTTTGTGGTCTTCTCTCTAGACCAGCCACTCCTAGCTCTTCACCTTGTCTCCATTTGTTTGGTTTTCTTGATTTGTGGCCACTTTTGTTGACCTTTTCTGAACTCCAACAACTGATTGCATCACAAGCACCAGTGTCTTACTCCCTATAGAAAAAGAAAGCATTAAAATTCAGAGCAAGTCCAGGAAGTGGCTCTTATCCCATGCCGCAAACAAGTGGGAAGGAAAATCTTTCACAAGCTTTCACAATTTCTACGGCATAAGCAGAAGGGGGAGTGGGAGGAAACTAGATGGTTAACTGGGAAAAGGGTCTTCCCTCTTGGCTTCTAGAATAACCAGCAAAAGCCCTGAACTATTCGATTAAGTGTATGAAGAGTACCTGGCAAGTGAGTTCAGTCTGCTTTCAAGTTATCCTGACTAAATCAGCATTTTGGACACTCAGCTTGATCTTCTGTCTTCAAAAATAATTTCTGCTAAGTTTAACTTGATGCAGCTGATCAAGCTCTGTCTCAAAACTCCTTATGGTATTTGTACTGCTACAAAGCTTTTCCAAAACTGTCCTTCAAGACCATTGACCAAAATGGCATGTGGGATTTCCATACAGTGTCTTAGTAAAGCCTTATGCAAAGGTGCTCACAATTCCTTCACTCTTTAGTAATTATACCTCAGATGTAACTTCTACTCTGTTTACTGTATTGAGGAAATAGAGCAAATCAAAGTTTTGCTTATATTTTAGGGGTAATTTTAGTTATGTAGTTTATCCTTGTTGCAACTTGTTGGTGCATTAAGAAGGCAGATGGGTGGAAGAAAGGACAAGGAAGCTGTGGGAGGCCAAGCTGCTGGCAGGGTAGACTGTCCAGGCTGAGGGAGCAGACATCAGGCTATGGGCAGGATGCCTGTTGTGCTCAGTGCATGTCAGCATGAAATAAAGCTACTTAGGGCAATGCCTGTGGAGTGTGTAAGGAGCCTTGGAGAACACCATGGAAACCTTTGAATACTGTTTGATAGAGTTTGAGTAATTCAATCAGTGGTACCAAAGTGGTTCACCCTGTAACACTGGTTCTGGCAATTGGAATCTGTTAATAATACTTCTGAGTCAGTAATGGCAGTACCATTTCTGCTGTACCCTGCTGGACTTACCCAAGGAGGAGTTAGTATGTAACCCAACTCTGGTTGCCACTCCATGATTAAACCTTTCCCCTTGCTAACCAGGAGGAGATTTGACTTGTCAGGAGTTAAATGTTACTGTATTTGTGCAGCAGGTCACCCAGATTGATCAGTATGAAAATCTTTACTTTGGTATGATTTGCATATAGGCAACTTGTTCCTGTAAGGAACTTAATAAAGACATCACTGTTTACTATTATATTTGACATATATTAGCCAGTGGCAATTAATTTCTGTGTGTCAGGTTAAGGAAAATATAGGGTTGATATTGATTATTAATTATTTTTTAATAAAGAGATGTGCTTTTCCCCAAAATCTATTATGGAAGCACCTCCAGGACATAGTTGCACATGCAGTCCTTCAGCTGGCTGTGCCAGTTCCTACCCACAGACCTGCTTACTGCTGTGGTACCCTCTCATTTATCCTAGCAAACCAGTTTGTGGGGCTGCATGTGAACTGGGTCATGTAATTGGGTTAATAATACTGGGTGGGGGGGCACTGCTTGATTTTTGTGGCTGTTACTAACTTGGATCTCTTCTGCTGCCCAGTTGATCAGGCAGGTAGTGCAGGTTGAAATAGCTCCTCTGTGAAACTTTATTGTCGAGAAACTCATGGGTAAGAGTGGTCTGAGATTCTTTTTGATTTCTTACTTAATATATGTGCAGAAAACCTTAATTAAAGACTGAGTGTTCCCTCCAATTAACAGTTATCCAGCTGATCATGGATATTGTTTCTTCGGAAGGAGCATCTTGCTGGGGCATAGTGGGCTGGAGCTAGCTTGGCTGGCTGCATCTCTAGTGTTTTTTTTTTTTAATGTCTGCCTTTTTTTCAAGTTGTTTGTGTATGATGCTGGATACCTTTTATTTTGGTGATTGGTGAGATGATATTTGGACTTGATTGGATTGTTTTTCTTTTTGTACTGAGCTTTCATTTGTTCAGTCACATAGTAAAGCACTGAAAACGAGTCAATGAAAGCACATGTTTGTGTTGCTCTTATCTGTCTGATATCTCATAGTCCCAATGATCAAGGGACTGAAGGTTTATGAAGCTACTGAGCTCAAAAGTGAATAGAAGTAGTGGCAATACCTGGGCTATGGAAGGGTGTCATGACCAATGAATTGGAGTTAATCACACCAAGCTGCAAAGGAATATGAAGAATCAAAGCAGAGAGACCCTCTTGACCCAGACTGAGCAAACCCTACTGATGTATTTGACACAAGACATGCTGGAGCATCTGGGAAAGTGTCTTGTTGCTTAAACACAGGTTTCTTGGGAGCAGTTCACAATGTCAAAAATCAGGTCAGTAGGAGCTGAGGGAACAAAGCAGCCTGAGAACTGCTCCCAGAACTTCACTTGGGTATGCTGATTGTTACCAACTTAACTAGGTTTTGACCTGAAAATTTAATTTGTATCTGTCTTGGACATCCTAAGATGTTATCAATCTATTTAGAAATGGAATGTAATGGGTTGTGGAGGAATTCCTTCACCACTTGAGCTCATGTGGATGGGTGGAGATTATTGCAGAGCTTAGAATAGTGGTTGATAATAAACATACATGGCCAAGAAAAAGATACACATTTAAGATTTCTGACCTTTGAAAGTCACAGGCGTTTAGGTTTGTCTACACATGTCTCTAAGTTTTGGAAGTGGGATGTATTTTAAGTGAGTCTCATGGTTATCACCACTTTGTTGTTCAGCTGTGCTATCTTTGTTTCTTCTGACTAAATAGGGAGATGCATTTCAGCTTTGCAATTAGTGCAAAATAAAAAGCTGCTAATAACTGTGCAGTCCCTAGGACAAGGCTAAGGAATATGAGGTACCCATCCCCATTAAAAAAAAAAATTGGAAAGCTCCTGCCGGAGAAAGTTTTCTAAGATGTGTTTCATTACAAAATCTGCTTTTACTGTGCTGCACCATGTGCTATTTTAAAAATAGCTTGATTTTTAATTAAGTCCAAATGAAGGTCATACTGTAGAAAGGGATAAGAAATTTGGACTTCTTATAATCAACCAAAAGGACTTCCTTTGAACTTAAGCTTTCACATTCTTAGTCTTAAGAGGTTGTTTTTTTTCCCCTCATATGGAATCAATTTAATGTGTTCAGTATATGTAAAACTTGAGAAATAAAATCTGATAAATAGTTATTTGCTGTTTGTTCTGGACAAACCTGGTTCATTTATATTGGTTCTTTTCTTGTCTTTGCACTCAGTTCTGTATGTGGTGCCTGAGTAAATTTTAAATGCACCATGGGTGCCCTCCTGCATCTGTATGGAAGAATCTTGGTCTTTGAATTCCTCTGGTGTTAACTCACCCTCATCTTGTTTTCTCTTCCTGCTTCTACTCTGCAGATCAGTAAATAACCTTTAAAAAGGTTGTTCTTTCTCAAAATTGTATTACTTTAATGCTTTTATGAAAAAAAAATAAAATCTAGTTATCTTTCTGAGTCTTGTTTGTTTGATCTCTATCCACTATCTGTTGAGGTCTGACAAGCTCCATTCATTGCTCTGTCAGTCATCTCTTCATTCCACATAAACTTTGCACAGGTTTTATAGACTGTCAGGAGTTGGCAAAACCAGCAATAGTGAAAAGCTTGCAGTTACATTTGTACCTGGAAGCATGTGCAGCTTTCCTTCCTCTCATGGCTGCCAGAGCCTTCATCCCCACATGCGCCTATGCTTTGCTTGTTAGATGTGCCTCTGTTAATTGGGTTATCTTACACATAGCCGGATACAGCTTGTTTAGATGGGATGTGCTCTAAAACATGAGCCTTCTGCTAATAGCTGATACTGGGTGAGTTGGCATGGTGTGGAGGAGCTGGACAGATACCTTAAGGGCACTGCATGACTTGCTGAAGAATGACAACAGAACACTGGGGATCAAGTCCTCGAATGAGGTCAGACCTGTTGCTCTCTGTCAGCTGTGTTCAGAGCTGGAGAGTAACCAGAGCAGCTCCTGAGCCACAGAATTGGAGAGGTGTTGGGTGTGAATAACCTTCTGAATTAAGGTTAAATTTAATCTCATGTTTTATTCATGGCTATTTATGTGAAAATTAGGATTGTATAAAGTAAAAGTTACTGCCTCTTTCCACTTGAGATCCCTGTGTTTGTGTGTACTGATTGTATCGACTGTCCTGTCTGCAGCCAGAGAAACTGTGGCCAGCCCTTTGGTCAGGTTTTTTTAGGGAGATACTGTTTTTATTTTCTTTCTCTTTTGGTCTTTTCCACTGGGCCCACAGACTTTGGGTTTGAATGGAGGAGGCAGAGTGAAAGCTGAGCTTTCAGTAACTGAGCTTCTCCCTGGAATAGCTGGAAAGGTGCTTAGCCACCTCATTCAAGCTGAACAAAACCCTAAATCAGTATTCCAAGGCAGTTGCCGTGGCTTTGGAAGATTAATCAAAGTGTTTCCACTGTCTGTTAAATGCTCAGACACCAGTGCGGGTGATTCTTACCCAGGGGTTTGGCTGGCCTATGCTTCTGTAACACTTGGTGAGAGGCTGGGTAATGGTAGAGGTTCTGCTTGCTTTTCTCATGCAGCATACTCCCAGATACATAAGATATGTGTACTCTGGAGCCTGGCAGTGCATGCAGCTTTCTGTCATCAGGCATGTTCTGTTGGGCTTGTGTCATATGAAAACAGTCTCTAAAGCAGAGCAGAGGTGATGTTGGTTAGGGGGGTTTGTGATTTGGCCTTCACCAGTACCACAGGTTGCATCTCCAGTTGTAGCACAACAATCCAGGTAATCTTAGTGACAGTTAAGAGATGATTAACAATTTAGAGCTAGTAATTTAGCTGTCGGCAAGAGTTGTAATCAGTATTGATTGTCTTTCAGATTAAAAAAAAATAAAAAAAAGATCAATTATAGTGGCTCTATTATTTGAGCTTTTCAGATAAAATATAACAACATCAGCACAAAGCTAAATTTCACTACAACTCAAACTGATGGGTAGCAGCTATTTTTATGGATGGATAAATAGGAGTGTCTTCAGTTGCTTTCCTTTAATTGATATATTTTGAAGTCCTTAAGGAACCTCAGTTTAGAATTTAGGTGGTCTTATTGAAACACCTTGACATCATGAGTTCTGCTTCTGGAAGTCTTATCTATCCATAACATCTTGTGATTATATAAATTTTTGTTTGTAATTTTCTTACCTCATTAAATACCATTTTAGGGATTGTTTTTATTAGTAGCTAGGTTCTCACCCCCTGCATTCCGCAAGAGCTTCAACGTTGCTTTTGGCTGAGTCACTTAACTGCTCTGCCTCAGTGTCTCTGGAAAATGACTCCTGCCCTTTCAAGATTTGTCTGAAGGTTTTTATTTTATAGAGGTGTTCTTGCCCATCAGCTAGAAGTTGAAAAGCTTGCCTATAAATGAGCATGTGAATTTAGTCTGAGATTTGAAGCTTGTGTGTGCGATGAGCTTTTGTATCCAACATGTTCTTTGTCTCTGACACTTCACAGATAAACAGCAAAACTCCTTATCTGACTTGTTTTTTTCATCCCGTCACACATTGTTCTGTACCTCTGCTCTTCTCCCCACCCCCTCTGGCGGGTGCGTCAGGGACTATAATAGACACAATAGTACAGTGGTGACCTGATCATGCTAGAGAGCTTTTCTGAGCCTTGCCTTTGTAGATAGAACCAACCGGTTTTTGTAGTTGTGCTTTAACCATGTTGTGTTGTTTATGGCACTATAAATGTCTTCTAGCACATCTTGGCCTCTCTGGTATAGAGAAGACCAGGTGATGTTCTGACTGGCAGAACATAGCCCATCAAGTTTGTAAGGAGAGATTGCCACCTTCATTCAGTGAAGGAGGATATTTATCTTGACTACTGTATTCAGTGGTGAGGTGCATGCTAATTAATAGTGAAATGGATTAATTACCAATCTCTGGGGCAGGTGCAACAAACCATTCCTGTTGACAATGTATTGCCTGTGTTGCAGCCACCCAGAGCGTTTTGGTTTTGTTGTTTTCTCTTTATGAGTCAATGGGTAGTGTTATTTTATATAATTAAGTGTAGACTGTGGTTTGCTGTTGTTTTGAAGGTTGGTTAACATGGAGCTTCTGTCAAATGGTAGAAGTTGCTGATCTGGTCTAAAAATTGCCACGTTGGATCAATATTGTTAAAATATATTCTACAGTGTTACTTTCTTGTAGTGTCTGTGGTGGATGAGGCAGCACTTGTACGTATCCATGTTATACTGGATCTCCTGAACTCCTGCAGGCCTTTCAGCTGTCTGTGTCTTTCTGATCTTTGGGTCACTGTGTCCTTTTTATTCCTACTCTCTATTAATGTGAAGAAAATGCTGTGATTTTACTTTTTTTTTTTTTTTCTTCTCTCTCTCTCTCTTCTTTGGATTCTTGCCACATTTGAAGTCTTTATCCTCTGAGGATTAGATATGAGCTTTGTCTCTTTTTACAGGTGCTAGTGCAAGTCTTTTTTTCAAAATTATGGAATGGCTTCTGAGCCAACTCTTCAGCCAGGCCTGCCAAGAGTCCTCCACTACTCTATTAGCATCATCTGGTGTTGCTCTGTAGGAGCCAAACTGGCCTTGGATGAATTGGCCTGGTCTGCTGGGAGCTGGGTTGAGAAGGAGGCCTGTGTACAGTGGTCCCTCACTGGGACATGTCCAGTGCTGTACTGCACTGCACAGTAACCTTGTACATGATTCACTGACCATGTCCAACCGCTACTTTAGGAGGCTTGTCTGGCACAGAGCAAGGTGGGTTATTTTCTGTATACACACAGGTCCTGCAGTGCAGCATTTGGGCCATGACTGCATTCAAAGTTATTTTGCCACTGCAGAAATAGGAGCTGCTATGAGAATGAAGGTGCACAGATAAAAAGTTGGGGTGTTGCTAGCTCTGATTTCTTAATTTCATAAATGAATTTTTGGGGACTTTTTTTTTTTTTTCTTTGATGCTTTCTGGGCCGATGTCCTGGCCTTTGAAGTTCTGCCAGGAAGATGCTGTAACATGCTAAGCACGCTGCTCCATGGTCCTATTCCTGTCCTGCAGCTGGTGTCGTGACAATACCTCCTCTTATGTGAACCAGCTAGGCAGCTATCCCATGCCAGGACCATATGTCCCCTATTCCCACCACCCCAAACCTACAAGCCCAGGTTGCTGTGGCCACCGAGCAGCTATTTTTATAATCTAGTTATGGAAACCAAGAGATGTGTTGCAACAATATTAGTTGCTCTGATGCTGAAGCATGGTTGAGTGAAAAAAAACAAAGCTACCTCCTTGCTCTCACCCAAGCATCTGATGTTTGTGCAACTTCATATAGTTTGGCATAAAGGCTATAAAGTTGAACTACAGCTGAGGTGCTGCAGCACCCCAGATGCTTCTTGAGGCAACAGGTTTTTCTTGACCATGTGTTCAGCTTCTAAGGCTGAAGGAGCACAGGGGCTTGCTCAGCCTTCCCTTTGCTAGAGGCAAGAGACATGCTCCAACCTAACTTACACCAAAGGCATGTCCACTGCAGGGTAGTAGAGCAGTGAACAGAGGGTGGTTCTGCTTCTGCTATAGTAACAGCTTCTTCCCTGTATGTATTTTTGTTCTGTCTCATCAAATACCAGTCACTGCCTGTGACATTGTAGAAGCAAGTCTGAATAGCAACATCCTCCTCCCTGCACCATATGAATCTGCTCAGCCTCTGTTGAATGTACTTTCTCCTCCACTGACATCATGCTCTGCTGCTGCCAAAGGCCCATAGCTGGCTGAGCAACAGCAGCCTGCTCAGTGCAGCTCTTGGAATCAGCCCTGCCTCCATCCAGAACATGGTCCAGCAGTGTCTGGGCTCCACTGGGAGCCGCTCACTGGCTCCACCCTCAACATCTCATTCCCCAAGCACTG
This sequence comes from Ceyx melanurus, assembly GCA_024611195.1. Classification (NCBI taxonomy): domain Eukaryota; kingdom Metazoa; phylum Chordata; class Aves; order Coraciiformes; family Alcedinidae; genus Ceyx; species Ceyx melanurus. The sequence goes on from JANHGL010008498.1 coordinate 12,551, forward strand.
TACAAGCAGTTTGTACATCTGTTTCTGTCGGACTTTGGATTCAATAAACCTTGTTAAAATGATTGCTTTAGTTTAGTGTGACAAATTCTTGTCCCTCTGTGGCTGGTGTTTGCATACTACTTGCCCTGGCATGGGCAGCTGGGGGAACCTGGGATTGCTGGCCAGAGGAGTGTGAAGGAGACTGTTCCAGTCAAACTACTGGACAAGGACAGGGAGGGGAGAAGAAAGTGTTTCAAACTGCAAAAAGTAGGTACAGGTAAAATTTGGAAAGATGCAGAGGCTGCAGAGCAGTCCCTAGGGTCTGTGCTGAAGAGTAACCCTCCAACCTCTCATGATTCTCAGGGTACAACAGGTACAAACCCCATTTACAAATCCTTAGAATCTTTCTGAGGAGCTTCCATCTCCTTCACATGGCCATATACACACGTAGCCAACATTACTGCTTTATATGTTTCAGGTTTTCCTGGTTGCAGGTCAGGTTACTATTGGGTTTGTGAGCAAGACCCAGCCCTTTGCAGCACCTTCTGCGTTAGGTGCCATGGAACATGTTTCTCCCCTGAAATGTGCACAGGCAGGGAATGGCCTATGTGTCTGTGATAAAGTCCATCTGTCTACCACTGTTTTAAGCCTGGTAGGTGGCAGAGCAGGAACAATCTGAGGGGTCAGGCTGTAACTGACTGGAACAACCTCCTTTTCCACTGTTTTTGAGACTAGACTGAGCCTGGTCTTGGAAAACAGGCCCATGACAGGACCTACTTGGAAAGTGGAGGGTGAAGCAGGGCTGGTCTTGAATAGGTAAAGTGGGATTGAACAAGGGTACATGTAGGATAGTTAGGGGTAGTAGGCAGCATGCTCCATCTAACACTAGTGCTTGCTTCAGAGTCAATGTTTATGAGTTGATCCCATAACTGTGTCCTGAAGTAACTCAGGTCTTTTCTTCCACGTGGTCTGGCATTGCATAATTCTGGCCTGTTTATCAAGCAGTAGCAATGGAACTTTTTTTTTTTTTCATTGTCTGTTGGGATTAACATAGTCTGCCAAGAAGATCAGTGTATCTACTTTTTCTTGTTAGCAGGCCAAACAGAACATCAGTTTGGTGCTAACATGTAAATATGTCCTAAGCTGTACTCATGGTTTCTGGTTTTCTTTCTTCTCATTCTCTTGATTGCACAGTCTGAGCTATTCTGCATCTTTCTAGCTGTTAATTAAATACTATAGATATATTTGGGGTTGGGTGGTTGAAGTGCTCAATTCAAAGGAACATCATTTTAACCTCTTCTTGTTTGACTGCTGAGGTCCTACTGTGGAGTGGTCCTGGTATAGTTACATGTTCAAAGTGCACTTATCTACAAAATGAGCTGTAGTGAAAATGGGAGGCTTAGGAAGCAGGATGTTTAGGTTCTGCTTTGACTGCTGCCATGGGCCAGGTGGCCAAATCCTTTCTGTCCTCTGACTTTCTGCTTTAAAATGATTTGTGCTTTTGAAGAGAGGATGGGAAAGGAAGGAATTGGAGAACTATGAAAACTGGACCCTCCAGATACACTGACTGTATTTCAGTCTATAGAGTATGGTGCCTTGGGATATGCTTTACCTCAGAAAAAGAAAAGCACATTGTCTGTTCTTGTCCAGATTTCTGAAATTATGTAAGGTACCTGTGCTTGCATTTGCACCTAGTGTAGTGTCCTTTGCTCTAGATGTCAGCTGTCACCAAGAGACTGAAATGGGATGTTGTTTAAACCCCACAGTCTGGTTGGAATTAATTACTGCTCAGAAACTGTTAGTACATGGTACCTCCATGATTTCCTTAGAAGCAGGTGCCTGCACCCACCAGCCCCAGTGGGCTGCTCCAGCAGTTGAGGATTACGAGCATGAGGCTGGTGAGGTGGAAAGTGCTGGACATGAGCTCGGGGAGCAAGCTGAGGCCGAGTGCAGGTGAGGACCCACACGGAGAGAACATTGTCACCAGAGTGATGATGCGTTTCAGAGTGGTTATAGTAGCTTCATGGAAACATCAGTTCAGTGGTATAAAAAGGATAATAAAAGAGAAAATGCTGGGATTCACTCAGAGAGGGCTAGAGAACATCACAGAGAGCAGCTACAGCCTGCTGCCCTTCTCTGTGATGCATCTCCATCTGTTCTCAAAAGCAACACTGTAAATCCAGAAACTATTCAGATTATTACAGTCAGGCAGAGAATAGCTAAATAAGCCAGGAGTCATCAGTCTAGAAAAGGGGTGATTATGTGGGATTTAGTAGAGGTCTATATAATGATGTATTTGTGTTCTGAAGAAACCAACTATGTAGTTTACCATCTTCTCCAGTGTAAGAGCTACAGGTAATAGAAGTAGTAGGAGGCACATTCTCATGCAGCTTGCAGTTGCTGTTGAATTCCTTGCAGCATCCAGCATTTGGTATGAATGTTTAAGGAGGACTGGACGGTTGAATGGAAAGAAAATAATTTGAGAAGCACTGAGGGAACAGACTCCATCTTGCTCAGTGCTGCGGGTGGTTGGAAAGCTGTAATGCTGTTCAAGAAGAGCATGAGACAGGCATGGCCTGTGCTTGTAGAGGATCCTTTGCAGGGCTGACCCCACATCCCTTCTGGCCAGCTGTTTTAACATGGAGGTAACATCTCATCTCTGCCTTCCGAGTCACAAACAGTGGCTTCTGAAAGCACTTGAGTATAAGTGGCACACAAAGGTTAAAACCTCTGGGGAAGTTGCATATATAAGTGTGGAGAAGGCACATAGGAAGTCTGAATCAGCCCTTGTTAAAGCAGGTTCTGTAAAGGAAGAAGCTGTTGAGTAACTGGAGGTGTGAATAGTATGGTGGGAGTCAGAGAAAAGGTTGTAGTATCCTAGACCTGTTACTAGGTGGCGATAGTAAATTGTTAATGATGCAGAGAAGTCCCAAGTTTCTGCAAGTGTTTTTGTATTAGGAGAGAAGTCGGAGGGTATATTTGCGAATCCATGGAATGAATTAATTACTCCCCACTCTGCTGGTAATGGGAGATAATGCCAAACGCTTTAGATGGGGGTGTGCTGTTTACATCAATAGACCCAGATAACTCTGACCTAGAAGCGTTGGAAGTGCTGGATGTTATTTTTAATTCACATTATTAGGCAATTTCAGAAGGTTGGCTGAGGTTGATCAGTGCTGGAGTGACCCATATGCCATTGCCCTCGTGTTTATTTTGAGCAGAATTTTAGAAATACGAATACATTATTTATTAATAAATAACTAAAGGCAAGGCATATAATTAACACCACTCAACTTACATTTGTGGTGAGTACAGTAAGGTCTCTCAAGGAAATCAGACTTTTTTTTTTTTTTTTTTAGATGCTAGTGGTGATTTGATAAGTCTGACAGTCTAGATTTGAAACACTTCATGTTATGTCAGGTCCAGATTCAGCACTACATGACATTTGAGTTGAAAAAGTTAACTCTGTGTATCATTAAAAAAACTGCTGGGTGAGCAAGATTTCCTTAACTGGTGATGTTAGTGGTTGTCTGGAGAATAAGATTCATATCCAGATTTTTTCAGGCACTGTTGCTGTGCAAACCACATATGACACTGTCCTCAAAGCCTTTATTCAATCACTTCTCATTTAAATTTAATAGGTATTTTTATCATTTGGAGTTACCAACAGCTTCATTAGGGAAGTTCTGAACTGACATGTGTAATAGGTCTGTTTTGGGGGAGACTAAGATACTAGATCAGATGTGGCAGCTTTTCCTAGGCCAGCAGCAGAGAAAATAAAAGGGACAATGGAAAGAAGCAATAGCATTAAAAACCTCAATATATAAATTATATTTTTACTGGCTAGAGTATTAGAGGAGGAAGATTGAGAACAGACTTTAGAGGCCCTCTCACTGCCTCCTTTGTTTTTGGCAAGCTGCTTTGGCATAGTTTCTGAGCTTGCTGAGGATGCTGGCTGTGCTGTTGTCCCTGTTGTTCATAAAGATCTTAAACAGGACTCATGCTATTGTCAACAGCTTGTTTGGAGCTGATGTTGGGACATCTTGGTCTGTTCCTGTGGATGTGTGGGACTTAAGAGTGGAAATTATTCATCATTTGTGGATTAGAATTTGCTAGGAGTCCTTCACACCTTTCACTCCCAAACTTTGCCCCACGGTCCAAAATGTTGGATCGTGGCATTTCAGACTTGCTGAATTCCCTGATTTTCCCATTGGCATTCATGTGGTGTGTGGTGCAATCAAAACTGGACATGCACCAAATGTTTCCTGTTTTTCTGAGAAACTCTGAGCTGATAAGATACCTGAGTGCCTGTAGCTGAGCACCACTAGATGGGATTTAAATTTCTAGTGCCATAATGTTATTTTTGTAGGGAAATCAGAAGCACTCCAGCCCACCTTCTTTGATGATGAAAGCACCTTCTTTTTCTTCCACTTCAGTTGAAACCATCTGCCTAAGGATTTAACTGTATCTCTCTTAAATGCAAGTGTTTGTTATTAATGGCTCCAGTTCAATCAAAATACATTTCTCTGAGATGTGGTTTTGATTGTGCAATTCATAGGAATGCTTCAAAGAGCTGGAGAAGATCCTGATTCTTCGGGAAGTCTTGATTATAAAATAGACTATGTCATACTTTCTTTAAACTCTCTGGTAAGAGAACTGTTCCCCTGGAATCCCTACCTGCCATAGCTGGCCTCCTGAGAAAGGAGAGACCATCTGGAGCAGCTGAAATTGCCAGGCTCGGGTTAGTAATTCAGGTGCCATTCAATGAGTCACCTGGTGGCCACAACCCTGGGAGCAACAACTGTCATCCCTCTGCAAGAAGGAGATGAGTCCTGGAAAGAGAATCATAGAATCACAGAATAGTTTAAGCTGGGAAAGACCTTTAAGATCATGAAGTCTGAATGTTAAAGAAGAAAACCCAACATGTTACCTGAAGAACACTTCAGCTTTTAAAGGGTGGATTCAGCTCTCATGTTGCCCAAGGGGAACACAGAAATCCTTTGCAGCTGTTAGAAAGGAGAGGTAAAGGTGAGGACACAGAAATTGCCTCTGGTTATGCCTGTGCGCAAAAAAGCTACAGACAAAGCTGCAGTTGGCTGAGAATTATTTTATGAAATGCTTTTGCTGGAAGATTGTGTCAGTGGGCAACTCAAATGTTTGACAAAGACAAGCTTGTTTCACCGCAGGCAAGGAAAAACAGAAACAGGGGGTTATTTTATTTCTTTTTAATCACAAAACTATTTTTCTTTCTCAGAATGACTGTTGACAATCTGCTCTTTTTATTATTTCCTGTAAGGACAAGTGAGGTTGAAATTCAAATGATGTGTTGTGACTGGTGTGAAAATTAATACTGGGATCAATCAAGTGTAGGAATCAAAATTTCAAATTTCCTACCAGCAAATTGTGTCCCATGAGACGAGGCTGCCACGTTGAGCTGCTAAACCAGCTTCAGTGCTGACCTGTCCTTTTGCCTTGTCTTGTGCAGGATGGGACAAGCACTCTTATGGGTACCATGGCGACGATGGGCACTCCTTCTGCTCCTCCGGGACAGGGCAGCCCTACGGCCCAACGTTCACCACCGGGGACGTGATCGGCTGCTGCGTCAACCTCATCAACAACACCTGCTTCTACACCAAGAACGGCCACAGCTTAGGTGAGCAGACTGCTGTTTCCAGGAGGAGGGTGCTCCCACCCTGCTCTTCCTGCTGCTGTTTAATACTTGGCATGTGGCATAGCTCTTGTCCCACTTTTGTGGGTAAAATTTAGGAAAGGGGAGAGAAAAAGCACTAAGGAACAGTCAGGACATGGTATTTGGCTCCAAGTCATATATATGTCCAGTGTGCAAAATGATTTCTATGCTGTTCCATTTGCTAAAGTAGCTCCGGATTGCAGCCCCAGCTTGTGCTCCTTTCCTCTGCTCCTGCACAGCCAGTGGGAGGTTGGATCAGATGGCTCATGGCTGGGCTACGGGGAGACAAAGAAGTAGGAAATTTAGTTCTTGTGTCATTCAGCTGCCTACAGATCCACTGGATCAGTCTTGTTACTTCTTAAAGGAACTTGTCCACCTGTGAGCTTTAACATGTTGCTCCAGGCATTCCCAAACTAGACATTAATTCAGCACAAGAAGTGACTTAAGCACTGATCTATCATTTGGTTTATTCCAACAGTTGTTTCAGTAGTTGCCCTAAAGTTAAGGACTTCAAAATTTTTCCCAAAGGAATATCTCACAAATGTTTTCCAGGCATCCATCATATCTAATTTGTCTAAAATAGAAAGTTGTTTCCATTTTCATCTAAAATATCTTTCCCTTGGATTACAAAGTCTTTACTCTGGGTAAATTCTTTTAATTTTTTTTGGTTTTGTCACATAAGACATGCACTAAATTTTGATAAGTTCTGCTCACTTTTTGTGCTGGAATTCATTTGGTTTGGCAGGGATGGGCAATGATTTCCTTTGCTTCTCCTTGCTGTCAGTTCTACATTGTTGAATTCAAGATTAAGAAGCTGGTAGAAAAATACTCCACTCAAAAACATCTATTGGGACAAAATTGTTTTGAGTTACTGGCTAAGCTGAAGGAAGGAGTGAGAGTGGAGTGCCTGGAGAGTGCATAATTTCTGCTGAGCTTGTGGGAAGAGTGCTAGAGAGCATTAGAGAGACATGGAGAGAGTCTAACTGCCACAATGATGAAAGGATTGGAGCATCTGTCCCAGGAGGAAAGGAAAAGGGCTCTTCAGATGGGTGGTGCAAGACATGAGATGCATGAGAAATGATAGTTCATCTGCTTCAGCAAGACTCTTGGCACTGTATCTCATAACATGCTCATAGGGAAGCTTGGGAATTGTGGGTTACATGAGTGGATAGTGGGGTGGATTGAGAACTGGCTGACTGACAGCTCAGAGGGTTGTGATCAGTGGTGCAGTCTAGTTGGAGGCATGAAGTTCATGGTGTTTCCCAGGTGTCAGGACTAGGTACAATCTCATTCAGCATATTCACTGATGACCTGTGTGAAGGGACAGAGTGGACCCTCAGACTGCTGATGATAGAGAACTGAGAGGAGTAGCTAATAAACTGCAGTTGTGCTGCTATTCTGTGAGACCTTGGACAGGCTGGAGAGTTGGGTGGAAAGGAACCTCTTGAAGTTAAACAAGGGCAAATGTTGGAACCTGCACCTGCAATTTCCTTGCAATGTCTCCTGATGCTTAACTATGATCTCCCATCTTCTCTACACTTTTCCATTTAATCAGATCATCAGGAGCACTCTAAGATCTGTTTTCTTGGCCGTTCTGGATGCTCTGGTTGGAGTCTTGAAATTTATTTGTAAATGTCACCTGAAAACTGTTTGACATCATAGGTAGTCTAGAGCTCTGGTCTGGAAAATTTCTTCAGTGCATTCTAGGTGCCGATGAAACACTTTTCTCAAGTTCTGCACCAAGTCCTGGCATCAAAGGACATGCTGAGGTGTGGATGGAAGTGTGGTGAGGGTTAGTTAGGAGGGAAAGGGGGAGAAAGGGGAGAAATGTCAGTGTTCTGGCTATTAGTCTTGGGCATAGGACGTGATGAGGGAATGTGACAGCTACAGGTCTCTGGGATTAAGTGGATGAGTTCTCCCAGGGACTAATGTAGGAATGTTTCAGATCTTAGACTTTGATAGCAGGCCAAGGTAAACGGAGCAGCAGGGCTATAAAAAGAGCATGCAGCCCTCTAAAGTCTTGGCATAGAAAAATTCCCTCAATCTGAGTTCTAGTGCAGGTGCTTGGAAGGACCAAATTGACCTGTAAAGTAAAACAACCATTCTGCAAACAGTTTAGAAACTTAAAAGGAACACTAAGGATGACAAAGAAATCTGGTTGTCTTGGAGAACTACAGATGTCCATGCCAGATTTAACAGGTTTGTCCCCAAACCTTTCAGATGAAGCTTGCAGAGAGCAGGAGCTGTGGGAGGTATAAAACAAAACTTTGGATGAACCAAATTTAAAATGACTGAAAAATATGAAACTTGGCTTTGGGCTTGTTCCTCTGTTAGGACAGTTTTACCCAAGTGGCTTGATCGGAGGAGAACTATTTCCAAGAGCATGTAGAGCTTTGAAGGTTTAACAGAGCTTCTCAGCAACAAGCTTTAGAAGTATAAAACATTTTCATGGGCTGACATCTCCTGTCTCCATCAGGATGCCCATCACAATGAATGTACTGTTACTTACCACAGTCCATCAGCATTGCTCATGCATTCTCTGAATGATGTTTACCAAAATAAGTGCCACAGGAAGGAGAACCCTACTATATAGGTCATGGAGATCTCTGGCTGTTCACCCAACTGTACATTGTCTCATCCACATTGAATTCTGAAAGGTAGTGTGAAGGTTGTTGTGGAGTGCAGCACATTGAATGCCTGGGGACACATATAAATCATAGATTCATACAATTGTTTTGGCTAAGAAAGACCTTCAAGATCATTGGGTCTAACCATTAAACTGACATTGCCAATCCTACCATTTAAACATGTCCCTCAGCACCTCATCTACATGTCTTTCAAATCCCAGGGATGGGGACTCCATCACCTCTCTGTTCAGGGAAGTTGTTTCCTCATGTCCAACCCAAGACAGACAGTGAGACTGGAGTGAGTCCAACACAGACCCCTACTGCAACTGTCTTGTGTTGAGGAGCCCAAAGGTGGATGTCAAACTCCAAGTTTATACTCAGAAGTGTGGAAGAGAAGGGAGAAATCCCATCCTTTAAGCCACACTCTTGATGATAAGCCCAGTTTACTAATATAGCTTGGGGTGTGCTTGACCTGCTTCACTGCAAGGACCCACCACTGTCTCCTGCTCTACTCATTACCCGACAGGACCCCTGTGTCCTTTACTGCAGATTTGCTTTCTCTCCACTCAGACTCAGCTTGTCCTGTGTTCAGGGAATATTACAGCCTAGTAGAGTGTCTCTTCAGTTGCTTTTATTGAGCTTTGTGAGCTTTTCACTGGATCATTTCTCCAGCCTGATGAGCCTACTGAGACTGTACAAGCTGCCTCATGATCTGTCATTAGGAAAGACATTAAACTGTGTTTGCCCTGCCATTGATCCCTGATGACAACAATTAGACTTTGAACTGCTGATCACAGCTTTTAGATCCTGGTACTCCAGCCAATTTTCCACCCACCTGACAGTCCACTTAACCCTCAGATGCTGGTCGGTGTGCTGGGTGTGGCTCCGAGATGTGCAGCTACACGAGTTGTCATGGGAAGGTTGGGTCACCTTTGGTTCTGAGTGATCCTGGATGGTAGAGGAAGACTCCCGTGGGCTGCAGACTCAAGGAGCTCGGCCTCATTTTAGTGCAAGGGTAGAAACAAGCTGAGAAAAACAAATGTGAAGTGAAAAACTGATTTGAGTGGTTTTGAAAAAAACTGTTTGCCCCAACATTTGAGAACAGCTTCCTGAATGTTGTTCTCAGCCAGGCATTCAACACCACTTGTGTATACATGTTTGGCTGGATTGCAGAGAGGGTGCTCAACAGATGAGGTCCAGACTTCCATGATATTCATTATTGGCTATCTGCTGGGGTGTTAATGAAACCTTTCTGGCTATTTATTTAGTAAAAGATTCAGGATCTTTTTCCCAAGGATTTGATTTTGTATCTGTGCTCTTTCAAATGGTAATTATTTCCTATGTTAACTCCTAAAAGTGGTTTAAGTGACCATTTCAGGCTGATTTGGTAACATCACTTTGCAGCTCTGGGTTAAAATAGTCATCATAGAACAGAATTGTAGAATGCCCTGAGTTGGAAGGGACCTCCAGTGGTCATCCAGTCCAACCAAGGGACATCTTCAATGAGGTCAGGTTGCTCGGAGCCCCATCAAGCCTGACCTTGGGTGTCTCCAGAAGTGGGGCCTCCATCAACACCCTGGGCAATCTGTTCCACCACCCTCATAGGAAACAACTTCTTCCTAATGTCCAACATTAAAACACCAGAGAATGATGTTCACTTGCTTCTGTGCGACTGTTTGACTGTTACCCAGAAAGGGATTGCTGTGTGGCTGAGAGGTGGTACATGGGGAAGAACTGGGTGTACTGATGTGGGTGTCAGCCTTCCTCTGGCTGGGGACAAAAAAGAACATGCATGGAGAAAGAATACAGCTTCCAGTTTAACTCGTTATAAGTTTGCTTAAAACTTGAATTAGGCTTAGCTTGGTGAGGTGAGCAGGACATGGCAGCAGCTTCTCCTGTACTTGGGGTGAGGGTGACCTGATGAAACCTGTGGGTTAGAGCTACTGTTGCTGCCTGATCTGTCTCACCACACAGCTCTGTCCTGGTGCAGGGCAGTTCCCCAGCTCCAATGCAAAGTGTTGAATGTTCCTGTCCCTCTGGCTGGTAAGGAGAGGTAGTTAAAGCCTAAACAAAGCAATGTTAGAGGAAAACTCTGTCTTTAAAGCCAGAATGAGTATTGAAAACCAACTCTTTCATAATAAAGGGAGAAGCAAAGAAAAGAGGAGAGCTGCTTTTTAGAAAATAAAATTCCTGGGAGAGATGTCAGAAACATGTAGATATTGGACACTTTTTCCTGCACCTTTCTCCAGATGCAAAACCTTGCAGAGGAAGGGCCTGGGGAGGGATGTTACTTCCAAACACAGCATGCAGTGAAATGCAGGGTCAGAGCTGGGGCTTATATGCAGTAAAGTTTTGTAGCATGTTAAGGATGTAGCCAAGCAGGTTAAAAAAAATAATCCTTTGTCTTTTTAATTCTAATATTTTTCCACCCACAGGTATAGCCTTTACAGACCTCCCTGTAAGTACACCTATTTTCAGTATTTTCACTAAGGATGCAAATCATAAGGGAGGGGGAAGAGTGTGGGGGTGTGATTTATTTTTTTCTGTTTGATGCCCTGTTAAAAAAATAATACCACTCATTACTGTGAGTGATCCTTTTTCTGGAACTTTGTCATGCAGTGGCCAGGTCCGGGGGCTTACTCACAAGCCTCCTCTCAGCTCTTGCCACCTCCTAGAATATGGTGCTCCTTCTCCTGGATTTAAAACAAGGATTCAAACTTCATTACAGGTTTTTCAGATGCAGTTTTGTTTGTGAGGAGTGTATGTGCAAAGTCATTGAGCAGCCTCTCAAGTCCATCATCAGACAGATGCAAAATGCCTTGTTACTATTCTCAGCTTCTTCCTCTCTCCTCCAAGTTTTGCAGCCATGGTGGAGTTGTTCCCTTTCCACACTGTGGTTAAGGAAGGGTGTTTCTGAGCATGAAGGTCAGGCTTAGCTGGCTGTAGCGTGTGCCCATCACACAGGTTTTTGACAAGCCTCTGCCCACGGTGAGTAACCAGCTCATGGAATTGCTGGAGGAGCTAGTCCTCCGATTCACCAACCCCAATACTGAGTTACTCTTGAGTGCAGTGACACCAGTGGAGTTACACCAGGTACTAATGTCTAGTCAGGTCTTACAAAAGCACAGTGGGTCATGAACAAAAAGAAGTTTGCTCTTTTTCAGACCCAAGAGCTCCTGAACAAGGAGCAGTGGTGGGGGAAAGAAGGTAAAAGCAGGTCAGCCATCCACCAGTACATCCACTGCACCCATCTCACACAGAGACTTTCTTGTCCCTGAGATTGCACCCCTATCTTTATACTCTATGACCTCAAATTATTTTCCTCTGAGGAACTTCCAAGTTTCCATAATTTCTCTAGGCCTCCAAAGTGATTGATTTTCTTGGCTGACTTCCATGGTGTGTGGAAGAATTTTTTCTGCCAAAAGATATAAATTGTTCCTCTCATTTTTGTCTCATGAGAAATAATGGTGCCCTGTTCCACCTTCCCTGTGGGGCCTATGGTTTTACAGATCTCTCCATACACCATCCAGCGTCTGCACTGAAGGATGTTCCAGTTACTTTGCCTTTTCACACCAGCCATCGATAGACCTGTTTAGTTTGGGGTTTGTTTTTTTTTGTTCCTAGGCTCTTTGAACTTGCATGTTCTCTAAGCCAGAAGCCCTCACTATGTGAGTTGTTTCACAGTAGCTTATTCAGTTGGTCCAAGCACAATGTAATAAAGCAAAAAGGATTTACCTGTCTATGAATATTAATCTTTTGGAGCAAGGTCTTGTGTCCACCTTACATCCATGGCAAGCAATTGTTTCTGTGATCTGCCCCTTAGTTTTAGATGCCCTCTGATTTCCCTCTGGGTGGAGATTACTTTAGAGTCACAGTTTTACCATATTCCTTCTAACTTTTTCACCACTTTATCTTCTCATTTGGTAAGATTGCCTCTGAGATGAGAGCAGTTTTCATTTTGGGACAGATAGGTAAGTACTGTTTAGGTTCTCATCAGTCAAGAATAGCTATCCAATACACATAGCATTGTGGTGTTATTTGCAGGTAAAGTTTTGCCATAGGGCTTCACAGCTCACATTTGGCAGGCTGAAATTACCTGTCCTGCTTAACTTAACTTCCATCCCTTTGATGCATGAGAGCACAGTGAGCTGATGTCTGTGTTTAATGTGCCCTTGCTGGCTGTTCGCCCCGGTGCTGACTCTGTTACAAACTAGAGTGGAACAGCTGGGGAAGATCATAGAGTCATTTAGGTTGGAAAAGACCTTTCAGATAATTGAGTCCAGCCGTTAACCCATGTCCCTCAGCACCACATCTCCATGGCTTTGAAATCCCTCCAGGGATGGGAACTCCACCACTGCCCTGGGCAGCCTGGACGATGCTTGTGGGAAGAAATTGTTCCTCAGGTCCAACCTAAACCTCCCCTGGGGCAACTTGAGGCTGTTTCCTCTTATCCTGTTCCTTGGGAGAAGAGCCCAACCCCACATGGCCCCAACCTCCTGTTAGAGAGGTGTCAAGAGCCAGAAGGTCTCCCTTTGAGCCTCCTTCTCTCCAGGCTCAACAACTACAGATCTCTCAGCTGTTCCTCACCAGACTTGTGCTCTAGACCCTTCCCCAGCTTCATTGCCTTTCTCTGGCCACACTTCAGCCCCTCAATGTCCTTCTTGGAGTGAGGGACCCAAAACTGAACCCAGGATTTGAGGGGCAGCTTCCCCAGTGTCCAGTCCAGGGGGACAATCCCTATCCTAGTCCTGCTGGCCACACCAGTGCTGACACAAGCCAGGATTCTGGTGCCCTTCTTGGCCACCTTGCTGGCTCATCTTTATTTGAGCATTGTGATCCAGGCTTGCACACAATGTCCATTCATGATAAGGTAAAAAGGAGAAAACATCCATCATATGAAAGATACAGAATGTTCTTCACCTGCTGAAGCTGCAGTCTAGAAATTTAACTGGAGCAGGAGTGGAAACACCCATCTTACCTGAGTGAACCTTGAGGCTCTCTGGATTGAGCAGCTTGACATGTGTTTGCTGGCTCTGTTCCACTCCTTATTACTGAAATCCCCCAGGGGAGGCTGTAGGGTCAGAGCTTTGCTGGCATTACAGCCTGGGTGGTGTTGAAGCTGTCTGGTAGCACAGATCCCTGAGAAGCTTGCCCAGTAAGCCCCATTAGTTTTACACCTTTCAAGTGTAAATAACTTATAGAGTTGGCAAGTCAGCAAGATTACACAAGGAATTAGTTTGACCCTTCAAAACGTTACCAGTCTAGAAATTGTTTCCTTGAAGCACCTATTGCAAAATTCCCCTTTCACAGGCAAATAATGACGATGAGATTTTGCAATTTTTGCAGCATTATGAAGTTGAAACAGATACTTTTAAACTGAGAACCACATTTTGTTGTGACAAGTCTCCCATGCAGGGAAGCACATTTCTTCACCTTGTTTCAGTTCCCTCTAAAGAGTGTTTGCACTTGTATGAAAAAACAGAGAGGAAAAAAACCCCTACATTTTGTCTTGGCACAGGCTGATTATCATATAAAAATAACTGCCTGCAAAGAAGCAAATATCCCACAGAGAGGTTTTTTCCCTTTTTATATTAGTGAGGTCAGTGCTTTGGTCTAACTCTATTTAGACAGGCCTGTATCAGGCTTATCCTGCCTGGGAGCTTGCTGAAACTGCAGGAAATGTGAAAAAGCAGAATGTGGAAGAGCCCAGGTTGGGATTGCAGGGAGGAAAGGGACAAGGGGGGTAAAAAAACAGGTCAAGCAACTGGCCACCAGTATCAGAGACAAGAGGTGGTCCAAATGTCACAGTGAAGGTGTGCCTGAAGAGCTTGGCAGGAGAAGCATCTGCCTAGCCAGTGGGCTTGGGGATGATGTGTCTCTGGCATCAGGCATGGTGTTGGAGATGTGTATTTTCCAGCAGTTCCTAAACAGAGAGGACACATTCAATGAGTAAAAAATGGAATTTTAGGTCAGAGATGATTTGAGAGAAGTTGTTGGTAGGTGGCTTCCCCTCAAAGATGAATGTAGTCAAAAGTGGCTGAAAAATGTGATCTATTGTAGCTTGCAGTTTTGACCTGGAGTAACTTGGAAATAACTTCCAGGTATTTGAGATGTCTGATTCCTAGCTTTGGAAGTCCTTAGGTTCATAATACTAAAAAATTAAACTAATACAAAAGTCTAAAATATGGATTGTGGAAGAGATCTGATCCCTCATTAGAGGTATTGCCCTGTCAGTTAGGTTTGAAACAAAGGAGAGGCTTTTAAATACGGAGTTTTTCTCTTCCTGTATCATGCTGCATTTTCTTTGCACATCTCTCTAACCCAGCGACTTCCTTGGTGGGAGAATAGGAGAGGGGGAGATATGCTGAGTCAGCAATGATGCAATTATCCTGATTTCTGAATTCAACTTTCCTCTTGTATTTATAGATTCATTGTCTTCCCCTTTGCTTGTTTGGTTTTGTTTGTTTGTTTGTTTGCTTGTTTGCTTGCTTGCTTGTTTTTATTTGTTAATTTTGAAGGTAGAGCAGGTTGATCAGGACCTTATCCAGTTGAATTTTGAAAAATCTCTGAGGGCAGAGATGCTTCAGTCTCTCTGAGAAACTGTTCCACACTCCTTAATCATCCTTACAAGGCAGAGTTTTTTCATCTCCCATCAAATTTTCCCTGACTGCAGCTTGTGCCCATTGTCCTTTCACTGAACATCCTTGAGAAGAATCTGTCTCCACCTTTTACCACCTCTATTTTGGGTGTGGAATATATATATTTAGATTTTTTTCCATATGCCTTCTCCAAGCCAATTCTCTTAGCCTCTCCTTGAGGCCGTGCACTGCAGCCCTATGACCATCTCAGCAGAATTCTGCTGGACCCTGCTTGTGAATGTCTTGTCTTGGGCATGTTGGATGGGGAGGTGGGGAGCTGAGTACAGTCCTGCGGATGTAGCCGCACCAGTGAAAACAGAGAAGTTGCCACTTCCCAAGACAAGCTGGTTCCACTTTTGCCAATGTGAGGAGGATTCTGACGAGTTCTGCTTTGTAACAAGCTTACTACCTTTAGTAAGTAAGCTCCACAACTGCAGTAGATCTTGAAGGGAGTTTGATGACATTCATGTCTCTGCATGAGCAAAGAATTATATAGGACCCCAGCATGGTGGGGCTTGGAAGGGATGTCTGGAGATCATCTGATCCAAACCCCATGCTTCATCAGGGTCACCCAGAGCAGGGGGTCCAGGCAGGTTTGGAATCTCTCCAGAGAAGGAAACTCCACAACCTCTCTGGACAGCCTGGGACAGGCTCTGAAACACAACAAAAAAAAATGTTTCTACTCCTCTTCGGATGGAACCTCCTGGTTCCAGCTTGTGCCCATTGTTCCTTGTCCTGTTGCTGGGCACCACTGACAAGAGTCTGGTCCCATTCTGTTGCCCCCCAGGGGCCCATTAGTTCCTGATCCCTTCTAAGGCTGCTTTTCTCCAGCTGAACAGCCCCAGGGCTCACAGCCTTTCCTCAGCACTGGACACAATACCCCAGAGATGGCCTCTTGAGGGCAAAGTAGAGGGACAGGAGAACTTCCCTTGACCTGCTGGCCACACTCTTCTGAATGCACCCCAGGAGACCATTGGCCTCCTTGGCCATGAGGGCTCATTGCTCTCTCGTGATTAACTTACCTACTAGAACTCCCAGAGTTGAATAAATTTTCCCAGTAACTGTAGGAAAGCCCATTCTCCTTGCTGTAGAAAAGACAATGATCCTAGCTTTCTTTAGGATGACTGTCTAACCATCAGTAATAGTTCTTGCTGATTTAACCTAGAGGGAGAGAGGTCTGTTCCTGCACTTGTCTAACATCTGACATGGGTTCAACCATGAGCAAGACATCACAACTGGCCACATTCCAGAATTCACTTTTACTATGTGCATTTGTGGGCCTTGCCCAAGCTCTGGTCTCTGGCTCTGTCTGTCTCCAGGGTCTTAGAGCAAAGTGAAAAAAGCCAACAGCAAACAGTTCCTGAGAGGCATGTGAAATTCCTTCCCCTAAACCCCACAGGCTATCAGCAGAGGATTAGTGAAGTTTGTGTTACAAACAGAAAAGTGACTTGTGCTGCAGAAAAGCAACATGTCACTGAATTGGATAGCTCTTAAAAAATGTGATCCAGAGTGATGAGAACCAGGCACACCAGTACCTTTTTCTGAATTTTGCCATTTCTCTTTTTCCCACATTTAAGTGGCGTTGGGGGTTCTTTTCTTGTTTGTAAGCTTGTTCTTAAAATAGCCTGAATTCAGAGAACTTCTAGATAGTTTTGACCATCTATTTTCGATCAGATCATTTTTGAAAGCTGAGTTCTTGGTTAAATTTTAGAGGTATTTTCATGGCAGTGACCTTTTTATTTTTATCCTGTCCTGGTGATGGATCAAAGCTTTTATTTGTATCATTATGTTTGTTTTAAATTAATCTATCCATAGTGGAATTTCTTGTGTGGATGGCTTTTGCTCCTCAGAGCTTCATTGCGTTCATTCTCTTTTCATCAGGAATGGACAGTATTCAGACAGCAGCTTCCAAGGGAGTTGAGTTAAAATAGTTAAGGACATATAGATCTGTTGATTGAGATGATGCCCCTTTCATTTCTTTTTTAATTACTAATATTATTGCTGACTCATGAACTTTGCTAGAAACTGCAGCAAACTGTCAGAAAATGGACATGCTATGGACAAGTCGTGGCATTGTTCGCAGGCCGCTGAGGGACCAAACCCCTTGTTCTGGTTTTATGCAATGACTTAATAACTGCACAAGAAGTGACAGGGTTCCCTGAGATGGACCTGAAGAGCTGTTGTCTCTTCATCTTCCATTCCAGTTTTCAATGGAAAGAGCAGCTCTTGTGTCTCACCGAACCACAGAACCAGCTCCAGGAAGAGAAAGCTGGCTTTAATACAGGTTTCTTTTTCTTCCTTCCCAGTCAAATCTCTACCCTACAGTGGGTCTCCAGACTCCAGGAGAGATAGTCGATGCCAACTTTGGGCAGCAGCCATTTGTGTTCGACATTGAGGACTACATGAGGGAGTGGCGAGCGAAGATTCAGAGCACCATTAAGCGGTTCCCTATAGGAGACAGACTAGGCGAGTGGCAAGCCATGCTGCAGAAGTAAGTCACTATTCTGCTCTTCAGCTGCTTCTGTCCTGTTAGGGTTTAAATTTTTTTATTTATTTTTTTTTAATGCTAATTTATGCTTTCTCACAGCAAAAATTGCCAGTCAGCGCATTTTGCTCAAATTATTTTGCTCAAATTGTTTTACTCTGTTTTGTTGTTTAATAGCCATTCCTGTATAGATTGCTGCTGTTTCAAATGTAAAAGATATGGGGGGAGTTTTCAGGAAAAGACTGCATGAAAACTTGTAGGAATGGAAGAACATACCCTTGGAGGTGATGCACTGGGCAAGGGGTGTGGAGAGGACACCATAAAAACTAACAGGATTGAAACCAGTAAGTTACCTGAATTCAGACATGCAAGCACCAGAAACAGCTTAAATCAAAGACTTCCAAACCCAGCCTAACTGAAAGGGACTTTGCACAGGCTCTGTCTGGGCTTGAGGTGACTGTCAAAGAAGCACTGGAAAAAATAGGTGAGAGGAAGTGAAGAAAGTTTTTGGGATCAGATATGAGACTTAAGGAGGAAAGAGGTGAGCTTCTGGCTGTGGACAAAGGATGTTGTTTATATGGTGCCATGTTTCATGAAGGGTTGCAGAGATGAGCGAGGCAGCAATGAGCTGAGAGAACCTGTCTTGGATCAGCACTGGTGCGGCCAGCAGGACTAGGGAAGTGATTGCACCCAAGTACTGGGCACTGGGGAGGCCACGTCTCAAATCCTGGGTTCACTTTTGGGCCCCTCACTCCAAGAAGGACATTGAGGTGCTGGAGCATGTCCAGAGAAGGGCAGTGAAGTTGTTCAGCAAAGAAGTTCACTGATGGACATACCTGGAAATGGAAATACTTAGTTCCTAGTCATCAAAAGGCAACTTTTGTCTTTGAACAGAAAACCACCATCATTGAGTGAGAGCACTGGGCTGTCCAGCTCTGTTGTACACCTATGTTGATAGCACACGTTCCAGCAGCACTAGAGGGTTTTTTCCTTTTCTTGCTAAAACCGACCATTTTTTGTCATCACAGTATTTATCCAGATATTTAACCATGTTTGACTTCTCCTTTTGTTACATGGTAGCACAAAATCTCTTTGGACAACCAAGTGGACTGCAAAGTATCTCTTTTCTGCCTGCTTCCAGAGTCCCTCCAAAAATGTCCCCAGTTTGCAAAAGCTGTTTATTCTGCTGCAGTAAGACCAGTTTATCCCTGTATTTGATCCTTGTGTTCTCCAGAACTCTTTGGTAGAGGTGTCAAGCTCACTGCTTTGACTTCTTTTGAGGAATCAGTATCATGTTTGCCATCTTCCTTCTCTCTGCAGACAGGTTTGAGCCAGGGCTTGTACCTCATGTCAATAGCCCCACTGTTTCAGGTGGGAGCTTCAAACTCTTGGGCCAATCATAGAATCCTAGAGCAGTTTGGGTGGGAAGGGACCTTTCAGGCTCTTCTAGACCAAACCCCTGCAGGGAGCAAGGACATCTGCAACTAGAGCAGGTCGCTCAGAATCCCAGCCAACCTCACCTGCAATGGTGCTGGTGCCAGGGATGGGACAGCGACCACCTCTCAGGACAACCTGGGCCTGGGTCTTGCCCACCCTCACTGTCAAACATTTCTTCCTTCTCTCCAGTTTAAATCTCCCTCTTTTAGTTTAAACCATCACCCCTTGCCCTGTTCCAACAGGCCCTGCTCAAAAGTCTGTCCCCATCTTTCTGATGGGCCCCTTGAAGGCCTGAAAGGCCACAAGAAGGTATTCCCAGAACTTTCTCTTCTCCAGGCTGAACACCCCCAACTCTCTCAGCCTGACCTCCCAGCAGAGTGTTTCCTGCCCTCCCAGCATTAATGGGGCTTCTCTGACCCTGCTCCATAAGGTCCATGTCCTTTTCTTATCCTGAGATTCACAGGAACTTATTTAATCTGCCCCATGCAGAACAGTTCTTCCTTCCTTCTAAGACTCTCCTTCCTGACAGATCCTGAGAGGCAGGATCTCAGAGTGGTTGTCACTGGGGAATGTTTGACTTAGGGAATGCCTCTCTGGAGAGCAGAGGAAGAATGAGCCTGGCAAAAGTTTCCATCTGTGGTGCATCCCTGGATACACTGTCACTGGAGAGGCTGATCTGACAAGTGCCTGAACAGCTTGCAAGAGATTTACATGGATAACTTATGTTCATTGTATACTTTCACAGTCTTAATAGGATCTCTAATCTCTTTAGCTCTTGCCATGAAGAATCTGAGTAGGAGTCATCTAACATCTGAGATCAGTCTGATTATGAGAGGAGGAACAGCATAGGTCCCTATGTCTGATAATGCTCATCACTGTTCATTTGGGAATCTAGATAGTACCTTACAGGAGAAGGCAAACCTTCTGTAGAGACAAATGTGCAGTTGAGTTCTCTTCTGAAGAAGAAAAGCCACAGGCTGTACAAGCCTCTCTACCACAACCACTCTAGGTGAGAGAAGCACCCTGAGATGCAGGAGAGCTACTCTTGTGGCTTAAGCATCGCTGCTCTCACTGAGTTTCAGCTATGACTCCCAAGCAGTAGAAGATGTTCCTTTGGAGAACCTGGGATGCTGAAAGGGTTTTGTTGTCTGCATGAACATGTCACATGGGTCATGGTGGAGTGTGATAATATTCCACCAGAACTTTCAGGAGAGGTACCCCTGGGTGCAGATGCTGCTGAACGTTTGGTGTGTGCAGCACTGCTGGAGGGAGACGGAACTGAGAAGGCATTGCTGAAAATCAGCCTGGCACAGTACCCAGTGTGAAATAACTGAAATAAGTCTACCCAGGGATGCTTCTTGAGGTGCCCATAGGCAAAAGGTGTACAGGGAAGAGTTCAGTTTAAGGTGCAGCTTTGTAGAGCATTTAAATCTTCACAGCCCCTCACTCTGGATCCTGAATTATGCTGAAGCAAGAGGTGACTTTCCCCCTCCGTTCCTGCCAGCCCAGGGATTCAGCCTGGCTGTGGTGCTTGACGGTGAGAGGCATGCACATCACTGTGCCCAGCTGTACCATGCCAAGAGCAAAGGGCTTGTCTCCTTTCAACAGTGGTCAGAAGCACTCAGGTTTTAAAACAAGTTTTAAAAATTACTCACCTGTTTACAATGTCAGGCCCGGAGATGGTTGCTGACTCATAAAATACTTCTTTCTTGCACTGAAAGTAGCCAAATTGAACGTGTGTTTTGAGCTGTGACTCAATCAGATCAACACCAGCTTTCTAATGAGAAGTCTATTTGCAGATTAATCACTAGTGACTTTGAAATTCTCTGCTGGCTTTCTAGGCTTTGTTAAAATCCAGCAAGAATTAATATTTCCTGGAAAGGTGCAAGAAATGGTCTGTTCAGAAAGAAGATTTTGTTGTGTTTCTTTTCTGACAGTGATACTACCTTCCATACACCCCACCAACATTTCTGAAAAGATTTCAAAATGTGTTAGTGTTTGTAAAACCAATGTCTTTGTAAATCAGCAGGTAAATGTATCAGTGGATGTGTAGAATTCATAAGGAGATAAAACTGCCCAAGACACAATTGCTGGGAAATAGGTGATGGAAGGAGTTCAAAACCAGCGTTTTTTCTTTTTTCTTTTTCCTTTTTTTTTTTCTTTTTGAGATCTGATTTTTTTTTTCTCCAGAGTGATTCCCCTGTCTCTTCATCTTTATTTTCTTCATTTTTCTAGTATGGTTTCATCGTATTTGGTTCATCATGGGTACTGCTCAACAGCAACTGCCTTTGCCAGAGTCACAGACACCACAATCCAGGAAGAACAGACCTCAATAAAGAACAGACAAAGTAAGTCTCTTGGGTTGTTCCCAGAGTGTGGCCACTTGCTACCTCCTGGACTCTGCAGAGGAATGAGATGTTGCTGAAGAAGCAGCTACTTCACAACAGTACAAAGCTGTCCCCAGCACACTGCTGGCTTAGTGTTGCTGCCTGTGGGTCAGCAGAGCTTGGGGAGCACTGCTGGAAGCACCTTCCCTATCACTGCTGTGTCCTCTCCACTCAATGCCATCTTTGCCCTGTTCTTTCCTGTGCTTATCTCTGAGGAAAGACCCATGTGTCTGGTGGTGTTGGACACACCGAGTGTGCTGATCAGCTGGGTTCATTTTCCTCACTCTGGTTGAAAATGAACAGCTGAATGTTGGAAGAGATGAGGTGATTCTGGGCAGTTTGACACATCAGGCTAAACCCGTTATCTAGGGCAGAAGGTGCTTTCTTGGAGGTAGTGTCCAATTGGTGGAGAATAGAATGGGTACCTTGGGCTTGGCCTGAACCAAGGTCCCTTCATACCAGGATCCCTTTGGATTTGGGTTCTTTGGTGCAGCCTGTTACAAAAGGGTCAGTTTCATTAGTATGGTCACAGGGACACAGGCACAACACCTGGTGTACTGTGTCTGTCTCTGGAATCCTCAACACAAGAGCATGGACCTGATGGAGTGGGTCCAGAGGAGAGACCCAAAAAATCAGAGGGCTCGAGCACCTCTCCTGCAAAGACAGGCTGAGGGAGTTGGGCTTATTCAGCCTGAAGAAGAGGAGGCTCTGGGACACCTTATAGTGGCCTTTCAGTATCTGAAGGGGGCCTACAAGAAAGCTGGGGAGGGCCTGTTTACAAGGGCTTGTAGCAATAGGATGAGGGGCAAAGGCTTTAAACTAGAATAGGGTAGACTTAGATTGGACATTAGGAAGAAGTTCCTTACAGTGGGGGTGGAGAGACCTTGGGCCAGGTTGCCCAGAGAGGTGGTTGATGCCCCATCTAGGAAGCATTGCAGAAGTTGCTAGGGCTCTGAGCAACCTGCTCTAGTTGCAGATGTTCCTGCTTCCCGCAGGGGGTTGCACTAGAGGACCTTTAAAAGTCCCTTCCAACACAAACCAGTCGGTGATTCTATGATCAGTCTATTTTGACTGCAGCTCCCAGAGTTAATGAATCTACCAGTCACTTTTTTTGTCTTCAGGTAATTTTTTTGTATATGGAGGGGTTTGCAAATTCACAGTCCATGTGTTTGGCTCTCACCAGGTGAAGAGTCTGTGTTCTCTGTTTTGGTTACTGCTGTTTCCTGTCTGTCAGTTGGAAGGGCTTGAAGAGCTTTTGCTTCCTGCTGCTGTACTTTTTTTTTTCAGCTCTTCTGTTCATGGGCTCAGAGTGCAGAGTCACAGAACATTGGTGTGTTTTCTGCATTCTCCTGGCTGCTGAATACAGGTTACAGCCCACTCTGTACATCTCCCTTCCCTTTGTGAACCCTTTCTCATGTGACTGTTACGTACCAGGAGCATCATGGCCCTTCGTAGCTCGCTCCCCATATGTTACACGTGCTTAGCCAGCATTTGGGTTCATGTGGGAATTCTGCTTAGTATCCAGAATAACTTGTAGCTGCTGCCCGTTAGTGCTGATGGACTTTGTGCTTTCCAGGTCATGAGTTATGCCACCCTGACCCCACTGTTCTTGCTGGTGTGGGGTTAACTGGTGAAGCCTTATGGGAGGCATGTGAGATTGGGCAGCCTCATTTGCCCAAGGATTGGTGACAAGGCAGATGGGGGTCAGGAATATAGAGTTCTGAAGTTGGGCCTTAAATAAAAGGTGTGAGGAAAGCACAGATGGGAAAATATAAAAGGCAGTGACAGCTGTGAACGAGGCAAACGAGAGCTGTGAAAAGCAGCGAGACACGAAAAGGAACTTGCCAAGTGAGTGTGAGAAACAGAGCAAAGCGAAGGTGACTGCAATGCGTGTTGGTGTGAGAACCACATCTCTGGGTTCAGCTTTCAGCCACAGTAACAAGCAATAGACACTGAGAAGTGGGAGCCAAGACAAGTCACTGCAGATTGTTACTGGGGATTGCTAATGAGAGTCACTGGGCTGGGCTTTCAACTGCTCATGACTTGTGATAGCCACAGTTTGTTGTTATTAGAGCCTCTGCTTGCCAAGCACCTCACAGGTCATTCAGAACTGTCTCTCTCATTTGTAAGGAGTCCTGAAAAAACAAAGAGAAGTGCAGTGCTTTTTAGTCTTAAGTGTATTTATTTTTTAGTTTTAAGTACACTTAGAAAAAAATAGAAAATGTGAACCTCTCTAGATCAGTAGCTTCTCTGAGTGTTCACAGGTGGGGTCTCAAGTCTTGCACTTGTATGTTTCTTCAGTGGGTCAGAAGACACATGGGACATGACCACCCAGGATGATAGATGGCTTCTGCCTTGTGCCTTTGCACCTCTTAGAAGTGTACCATTCGTTGAGCTGTTTCTAGCTTTGTTAACACCTGATTCCTGGAGATGGCTGACAGGTGCCACATCCTCACTGCACCTCGGGTTACTCCTCTGGGAAGTACATTGAGGTGGGATGTGCATGAACCTGATTTTGTTGTTGCTTTAGTTATTTCTGCTTAGAGATACTAATATTGGGGAATCAGTACAGTGCTGTAGTTAAAGCCCACAGACTGACTAAGAATACTCTCCTTATGTGATGCTCAGCCATAGGTACAAGTGTGAACCAGCCAGAGGATGTAAGGTGGGGGAGACCTGTGGGTTTTTTCTCAGAAATTGTCATTTTCCTCTCTGAAATTATTTTTTTCCCCTCTGAAACTGCTATTTCCCCAGCAGCCTCCTTGCTCCTGTCCAGCTGTTGTGTCCTGTTTTCATTTCCATTGCTGCATAGCTCTGTGACTAAAGGACTAAAGTGCATCGACTTCATCCTCTTCTACTCCTGATGCTTCTGAGCTGCTAATGGATTCTCCTTCATTTTCACAGGCTTTTCCTCACCCTAATTCATAATAAACAGAACATGGTCCCCATTTCTCCCTGCCCTTGTGCAAGGTGGTAGTGGAGAGCTGTGTGGCATATGTGAGCTCTTCTGACTGTTGTTGGCTGGTCCTGTATGTCAATAGTCTCCTCTTGCTTCCAGGAATACAGAAGCTAGTGTTAGCAGGCAGAGTGGGAGAGGCTATAGAAGCCACCCAGCAACTCTACCCTGGCCTCCTAGAACATAACCCCAACCTGCTCTTCATGTTAAAGTAAGTATGAATAGCTTTATACTCCCTAATGCTGAAACGTGTAGGTGAAGGAGAGGTGAAAGAGGCTGCCCAGCCATCCAGTCTGGCCACACACCTTGGTCTGGATTCAAACTGTTGGAGATCCATTTTGGGTGCAGGTGGGAGAGGACATGGGTTCAACCCTTTGCACAGAGCTTGTAGCAGTGTAGACATAGCCCTTTTGTTGCTGCTCAGACCCACTGTGGCTTTGCCTCATGAGGCCAGGCAGAGGTGGATGAATTTTTAGTTCTGCTGTCTGCCAGAAACTCCTTCACAGATGGCCTTTACTTGTCCTGTGGAGATCCTGCAACATCACAGCATGTGGCAGTCTCTGTGAAGGTTCCTAGAAAGACAAACATATGGAAAAGGCTGTCAGGGGTAGAGACAAAAGGAAAAAAAAAACTGTCCCTGTTCTCCCAGCCATACAGAGTGGCTCTCCCCAGCTGCCTGAGATGTACAAGGACAATTCCCAGTACATCTAAATGAGGAGCTGTCCTCACTGGCACTGTGGATATTGCATTTTTTACCCTTTCATCTCTGTTTTGCACTGGCCACCAGTATTTCTAGGTCAATGGAGTAGCAGGGGAACTATGATGTTTGGCAGATTTAGCATCCTCTCCCTGAAGAAAAAAAAAATCCAACAATTGAATTTTGGAGTACCTGCAGATTTGGTGGAGATGAAAGCACACTCTAGAATAAGAGTTTCTTTTTAGCACAGTGCAAATAAACTTGCTTTTTGGGAACGTATCAATATTCCTTAGTATCAAAACTGTAGTTTCCAAACTCCTTTTCCCTGTGGCATTACCAGAGCACTCACAAAGGTACCAGGAGTCTGAAATTTTGAAAGCCAGGAAATATAACACCTATGCATTTTCCAGGAGCTCACCACTCAGTAACACAGGGAGCCTCAATGCAGAGCATCCTGGCTGTCACACACCCTTTGCTCCTTCTTCCCTCCTATGAAATCAGGTGTCGGCAGTTTGTGGAGATGGTGAACGGGACGGACAGCGAGGTGCGTTGTTTCAGCGCCCGCAGCCCCAGATCCCAGGACAGCTACCCTGGGTCCCCCAGCTTAAGTCCTAGACATGGATCAAGCAACTCCCATGTTCACAGTACTGGTAAGTGTGTTTTCTCTGCCTCCTGGTGAGAAGAGGGAATGTCAAAGGTGGATGTGGTTGTGTTACTACATTGCCTGCTACTTGCTGTGCCTTGTTCTATGAAATGCTCCTTTTCTTTTGGATACCCCCCAGAGAACATGCTGTTACCACAAGCCTCTCTGTACTCTTACAGAATTGGGTATGCATTAGTAATTTACCACAGACAATTGTCTGCAGAGCAGGTTTTCTGCGGAATAAGGCAGCTTTTGAAGGTGGCCTTCTAGTGCAGCCCCTAGTGTCTTAAGTGTTTCACTGTGTCTCCTGGTGAGAAAAGGCAATGTCAAAGGTGGATGTGTAAGAGGATGTCTGGAAAACAAAGCCTATTTTCTGTGCCTTGGAGTCTGCAAAAGAATTGCTTTCCAGTAAGAACCTAGTGGAAGATGTGCTGTTCTGGTCAACTGAGTGAAAGTTTAGGAGCGTGCCTCCCATGAGAGCTTCTCCCTCCCATATGGACATGACCTTGCAATCTCTGAACATGTGAGAAGGGAGCAGTTCTGTTCCTGCAATACCCATCTGTGGAGCCTCAACTCTTTGCAGTTTGGGAAATTAAACTTCAGGATTTGAAGTGGAAAGAACACGATAAACCAGGACACCCAAGGTATCTTCCTGAGGCAATTATTGATTGTGGCTTTGAAGATGGAGTAGTCCAGAGAGTATGACCTGCAAATGGTCTGAGCTGCTTCACCAAGCCTTGAGCTGCTCACAGCCATCTGAGTGTATTTTAAGTATTCCTTCTACTGGGTGGACAGGCAAATATCTAAGGAAAAGGAAGATAATTACTTGAATGCCTTCAAGGTGTCACCTTCCCAAGCCAATATCTTTGTTTTCCTGTATTGTATTGTATTGTGAGAAACCTTGGGTGTGTTTCTCTGAATGGATTTGTCAGAATGATCCCACCAGGGCATAAAAGCTCCTGGTAATACTTGTTTTCAGCCAGAAGATGCCTACATGAAAAAAACAAACCTATACCACAAGACAGCATTCATATATATTTGTCTTCATATGTGGGACATCCTCTTCCACAGTTCTGTCTGTCAGACCTTGTGCTTTCAGAATAGTGATCATTTCATCAGTGCACCCTTATAGAGATGAAGCAGAGCTGCTGTGCACGGTCTGCAGCAGCTTTGTCTCTGCAATGCACCAAATGTCCCCTTGTTTAAATCTTTGTATTGTCCTGATAAAAATAAAAATACATTCTCTAGATATAAATGAAATTGTGAGATCAAGAAGAATGTAGAGTTATCACTGACTTTCTTGGAGGAACAGCTGTGCCAGGTCACCTCATCTAGCCAGGTCAATATTGGGGGCCTAGGGAAGATTATATGTGCAAGGCAAGCCCATATTGAGGTTATTCCAAAACATATTTGAGCTCCTAATAATTTTTGAAGTTGTCTTGGCATTACATAGCCCCTATAAATTCAGCCAGTCATGTTTTTTAATCCATATAACACTTCTGGTCATGGTGCCAAAGGTTTGTGTCCTGTGTCAGTGAATTCCACAGTTTGATAGGCACCTTTTGTGGGGCAGCAGCAGAGTTCTCAAAGCTCATTCTCCTCAGTGATGTCTCTTCCGGACAAGGAAGGTTAGCTTGTGATTTTTAAGAGGGTTTTTGTTATTTGCTGTGTTACGTGAACCTAACGTAAGATAGGTTGTGGAAAGCCTGGAAGCTCTGGTTGCGAGGAGTTCTCCTCACAGCCCAGTTTTCACAAATAAAGGGTTTATGTGAAATATTTGGGTTTGTGACAAGAGAGTTTGTAAACTTCTTTACAAACTGCCCATGCTTCATAATTCAACAATTTCTATACTTGTGTGAGCTGTTTCTACCCATCTCTTACTTACAGCCCATTTTTAAAACTTAAGCTCAGATGTTGCCAGGGAGCAGTGGAGTTCCCATTGAATTTAAGAACAACAGATGATAATTTAATATTTGCAGTCTTATCTTGCTTTCTTCTTTGGAGTCTGCTAAGTTGTTGACTTCACAATAGAGTGATATTGACAGTTTGGTCTCATTTTTCCCTTTCTTTTTGACTTTACAGGAGCAGATAGTCCAACCTGTAGCAATGGAGTCATGTCCACAAAAAGCAAACAGAGTCACAGTAAATACCCAACACTGAGTTCATCATCTTCATCCTCCTCCTCCTCCTCCCCCTCATCTGTGAACTACTCTGAGACCAATTCTACAGATTCTACCAAATCTCAGCAGCACAGCAGTACAAGTAACCAAGAAACCAGGTATTTTTCTTCCCTTTTTAGATGCATGAGGAGGGTGGGTTGGTGGGAGAGGGCTCAGTTTACTTTCTGAGGAGCTAGAAGAGCATCTGTCCTGCCTTTTTGAACAACAAAATAACTCTTGATATCTACGAGGTCACTACGACACCCAGCAGAAGACACAAACAAGCCTGTTGCAGTTCCCCTGCTTTTGCTCAGGCTTGGAATCATCTCACAGGGAATATTATGATGCTCCAGCACTGAGCTGTCCCATTAAACTGGTGTCATCAGAGCCCAGCATGAGCGTTTGCATAGGAGCTCTCCTATTTTACCTGTTTTTGTTGGTGCTGCCTCTGCCACTTGGTTTCTGGTTCTGAGCAGCTGCCCTTTAAGTGGGTGAGGCAGCAGCTCAAGTAGTTCCTGGCTTGCTGCATTGCCCCCTTGAGTTATTTTTCTTGGGAAGCCTCTACCTGTTGCCTAGTTCCTTTCAGATGAGCCTCTGAACCAACAGTCATTTGTTTCACACTTGTGACAGCAATTCAGGCCTTTAGAAAACCTCCCTTCTCCAAGAAGCCAGGGGAAGCCCAGGGTATGGAGCATATTGAGACAGGGTAAGAACTGAGATTCCTTTGGACTTGTTCTGCAGGTTAGTGTGGCAGGGCTGTCTGAGGCTCTGCTAGAGCAGAGGATATCCTCAGGATTAGTAGAATCTCTTGCTTATTGCTGCTGGTGCTCCTTTGAGTGGAGTTTGTAGTCTCAGTCATGACCTCTTGAGAGCCTAAGAGCACATAACAAAGTGGGAAACACTTGTTCAGACTCAGTTTACCACAGTAATTTGATAATGCTGGATTTCTAATCCTTTTTTTTAAAAAAAAAAAACAACAACACAAGTCCCAGCAAGATTTTCTCCTCGTTTCAGTTAATCAGTAATCTCACTCATACCCATGTCTTGAACATTAAAGCCTCAAGCCCTTGTGTTCTGTGTTGCAGTTTTTGCAAGGGTTGGTTGCTCGCTGCAGCCAGGATTTCCCCCCTGTTTGGTGTGGCAGTGTGTTCCCTTTTGTCTGAGTGTTGCTCGCTGTCACAGAGATGGCTGCTTCCTGAAGGGAAGATAAGCACTCTGCACCTCTAATTATGACAGGCACTTTGGAACAGAAACCTGATTCATAAGTTACCTTCAGAAAGCTGCAATGGTGAATTAGACCATCTGGCTCCCTGTAGTCCCAACTGGCACCTTTCCTGGTTTACTGGCTGTTGCTGGGCATCATTTGGCATCTGAGCTCTTCATTTTTTCCCTTTCTAATTCAGACATCTGACCTTTCTTTCCTCCTTTCACCTCAGTGACAGTGAGATGGAAATGGAAGCTGAGCACTACCCCAATGGAGTCCTGGAGAATTCATCCACACGGATAATGAATGGCACCTACAAACATGAAGAGATCTTGCAGACGGATGAATCCAGCATGGGTAGGGCCTCAGGGACAGGAGGGGTAGAGCTGGTATTAAAAGTTAAAATTGTGATTGGATTGTGGGGATAAACACATGTACTTTGGGTTCCTTTCCTGTCCTCACTGAATGAAGCTCTCAAGATGATTGCTTCATTGGGAAAATTAATCTGTCCTGGAACTAAAACTAGGTCTGGCTTTTCATAGTCTAGTAGCAGTGCTGTTGATGTTGTGGAGCAGAGAAAGCACTAGGAGTCAAAAGTTAGTTCAGCACCGGTCACAAATTCCAGCTTGGAGCAGTCCTGGCACTTCTCTCTGAGGAACTGACCCAAGCTGTGACAGGCTGCTGCCCAGCCCCAGTGTCCTCAGCACAGTGTGGTCAGCTACAACTGCCCAGTCTGGGGGGACTTTAGCCAAGAGGGAGAGGATGACAGCTACACTACCTTTGAAACTAGGGATTCCTCCAGTTTTAATGGTGGCTGCCTAATGCTGGAAAGTTGGTGGTGTTGGCATATCCAATTGGAAGTTCTCTGAGCTCAGGGTTTCTGTGCTGGGTACACCATTTGCACATGCAGGCATCAGAGAAAACTTCTGATGAGATAAACTCGGAGCCAGGAGCAACAGCCTGCTCTGAAAGGGGAAGCAGTTTCTGGAGAGCATGACGGAGTGGGTGGGCAGTGGTGGGGAACAAGAGAGGGTTGTTACTTCTCCACTGCCTTTCCTCTAGAAGACAGCTGCCCCCAGAGGCAGCTCTGCGGAGGGAACCACGCTGCCACAGAGAGAATGATCCAGTTTGGGCGGGAGCTGCAGATGCTGAGCGAGCAGCTTTGCAGAGAATATGGGAAGAACACAGTGCACAAAAAGATGCTGCAGGTGAGCCTGGGCCTCGCACTGCGTCGCAGCAGTTTCTGGGCTAAGGCTGGGGTTGCGGGTTCTCTTGCAGAGCTCTGGGTGGTCCCCACTTCTGCACCTGGTGAGGAAGAGGGGGCCTGCATGGGGATCAGATGTTGAAATTTCATGAGCACCCAACTCATAGTCCCAGGCACAGGAGAGAAGAAATTCAGCTGCTGCTTGCCTTCACTCTTCTTCTCTCCAGGTGATACTCTACCTGTCTTCCCCTGTGGGCTCCCCTGCCAAGTGGAGGGGCACCCTCTTTAATCCACTATCTTGATGGCCCAGTGTGGTCCCTTGTTGCCAAGAAGAAAAGGGCCATTTCTTTTCAGGAGGTAGGCACCTGTCACCTTGGCAGTGGCAGGAGGTGCCCTAGCTGATGGACCCGGCGGTTTTCCCGTGTGCTTGCGGCCACCCCTGGCCTCACAGTGCCTTTCTGCTCTCTCCACAGGACGCGTTTAGCTTGTTAGCTTACTCAGACCCATGGAACTGCCCTGTCGGCCAACAGCTGGACCCAATCCAGAGGGAACCTGTGTGTGCTGCTCTTAATAGTGCTATATTGGGTAAGGTCTGGTTCCTGTGTGAGTACTGCCCGTGGCACACGCCTGCTTGCCAGGGCTACCCTGCAGCAGGCAAAGCTGTCTTAGGAAAAGTTCAGAAATGCTCGTGTTTAGCTTTTGCCACTCCTCCTCTTGCTGCTGGGGACTGACAGTGATGGGCAGTGATGCAGGAAGGGAGGTGAGGAGGGAAGCCTGCAGAGAATGGATCCTCCTGCTCTCATCTTCTTTTGTCTCCTTTCTTTGGGTCTTCCTCAATGCTGCTTCCAAGGATAGTTCTCAGGATTTTCCTCCTCTGCTTACTGAGGAATCTGAGAGCTCTTCTCCCAACTCAAGTTGCATCAGTTCGCTGGCATTAGTCTTTTCCATGCTCTCTGGGTTGGCAGAGTGTTTTCCTGGCATCAGTGTGCTTTCTGGAAGCACATGCAGCTGCTTTCTTTCAGCAGCTCCTAACTGAAGCTGGTTCCCTTAGGGCTGGCTTGAAAGCGAAGTGGGGGGTGTTCCATAAATCCTGTTACAATGGAGCCTCTGCTGAACATGCAGAGCTAGATGCAGGCATCCAAGCATTGCCTCTGCCCATTCCCATTGAGTGCTGTGCTTGCCAGAACCCAGTGAGCCTGGCTGCCTGCAGTCTGAACTGGGGGTCCAGTACTGGTCCAGCCCTGTCACTCTTTCTCTTCTGGTATTAACTGTGCCAAGAGGACCCCAGTGGGTACAGAGGTCTGGATATAGCTTGGTTCTCTTAGCTAGCAAAACATCTCCCCTTTCTCTCATAAGCCTTGCTCTCTGTCAGCAGGATGGATCACAGTTGGATCCAGGTATAAGCAGTCTCTTGCTCTCCTTTGTGTCCTCAGAGCTGAATGTTTACACCTGCTCTAGACAAGCACGTTCCTTGACCCAACAGCTTGTTGTCACTTGCTCTCCTGTCTTGAATCTGATGTAGTAAATGCAGTAGCTTTTCCTGGTGAAAGTCTTGTGCTTGCAGTCCCTGAGTTGCTATACAGTTGCTGACCCTCCTGGTACCTTCAGCTACAGAAAATCCCTTGGTGGAGAAACAGGTGTAATGCTAATGAGGTTATGGCCTGCCACTAGTCTGCAAGAAAGGGATTGATTCCTTTTAGGCAGGAAGGATCCTGTCACCAGACCCTGCTTATGCTGTGTCATCACTCGGGTAACTTCACAGGTCAGGATTAGCTCAGTCTGTCCACAGCTGGCCAAACACTGTCCGCTGGACAGCTTCTCTGTCTTGGAAACCCAGGCTCAACTCCTGTGCATAGCCCATCTCGCTGTGTGCAGACACACTTCCTAGTGGGTCTGGGCTCCTCATGTTGAGTGTGCCAGAAGATTTAGAGATTATCTTCTTGGAGAAGGAACAACTTGATGGACAAACCCAGGAGGGTTCGTGTTCTGTCTTAGCAAATGAATAGAAGTTGTATGGTTTGGGGAGTCCCTTCTCTTGATGGCAAGGGCAGGTGTCCAGAAGGGTGGCTCAGGTCTAGGTGTTATTTGTCCAGTGCTTGAGGATCATGGAGAAGTTTCTGAGGGGTGTCACAGAGGAGATGTGAAAGGTGATGTCTGGACAAGCTTCATCACACTGATCACAAGACACCTGGTCTAGCTCAGTTGAAGATTCCCTCTTGCATATGTAGCAAACGTGAAGTTGAAAAGCAGTAGTAACCAGTGAGAGAGTTTGGGTAGTGCTTGGACTTCTACAGAAGTAGTACATGGAGAGGCTGCCTCTCACATGGTGCCAGCTTCTTCTGCCTATCTTGATTCTTCCATGCTTGATCTCTCATGTTTTAGGGTTTTCTGGCAGACACTGAAGCTGTAGGAGCTCCACTACCTTTTTCTTGCTCTGGCCAACACAGCAACACTTTCCCAAAGGCCCTGTTGAGCTGTGGCCCCCACTTTGGCCATGTCTTGGATGGTGGGGTGTATGGAGAAGCAGCAGTGCTGAGCTAGTGCTACTCAGGAGTAGCTTCCTTCCAGAGCCAGCACTGTCTGCTGGAGTGCTGGGCTTGGTGTCCAGGTGAGACTGAGAGGGAGCCTGGTGCCGGTGAGCCGGTGCACAGTCAGAACACTTCTAAACACATCTCTCTTTTTGCCCCCACAGAATCTCAGAACCTGCCAAAGCAGCCCCCGCTGATGCTTGCCCTGGGCCAGGCCTCGGAGTGTTTGCGGCTCATGGCTCGTGTGGGCTTGGGCTCCTGCTCCTTTGCCAGAGTAGACGACTATTTGCACTAGCCACCAGAGCAAGATGGAGTTGACATCGTTGAGTGCTGCCCTTCACCCTCCGTTGCTGCCACTCTACACCACCACCTCGTTCAATAGCCTGACCTCCCTGCCACCGACACCCCCTCTAGCACACACACTGCCTGGGAAAGGACTGAGCAGGTCCCTCACTGTGTGGCCGTTCCTGACCCAGGAATGAGGGGCAGGTGCTACCTGTCTCCCTGCCCTTGCTGCAGCTCCAGTGGCACTCAGTATTTCGCTGGTTGTTCTGATGTAGAGCCTTCTGATGTAGGGATCTCTCTTAATTTTGATTTGAGTTGTTTCTCATGGATCCACCAATATTTTATCTGGTGAGTTTTGCTGAGCTGGTTTCTACTGATTTACTGAGGAGGCTCATCAAGTTGGTGACAGCTTGTTCTTTTCTTCCCTTCTCCCTCCATCATGTACATACAGCATCATCTTCTGTGCTAGTTATCTGAACTCTTCTTGCAGTGGCAGTTCAGAGGGATTTATTTTTTATTTTATTTGATTCCTGTTTATTAAAAAGGTCTCTTCCACCTTCACAAAGTCACTGATGTATTTATTGCCCACAGACTTGGTCCCAGCTGTACACATCACACAACCCTGCAGGAGAGCTGGTGAGGTAGGTCCTGTCACACTGTGATGATGGGAACTGGGGGAGCTTGGCCTTCATGGTGCATCCTCTCCTAAGAGCACAAGGCTCTCAAACACTTGTCTTTGTTAGACTTTACATTGCCTAAGTTAGTGGGTGTGCTGTAGAAACATCTCGAGGCCCTGAGAAGTAGGTAAATCCAGCTCTCACAGTAGCTGGAGGGGCAGGACTGATTAATATGAAGTCATCTACCATTGTATCAATAGAAGCAAGTCATGTTTGCCTGCAAAGAACCATCTGTGGTGCTGCCGCCTGTGTGGGCTGTCAGGTTTTGTGTTAAATCACAAATTGCCCTTTTTTTCCAGGTAGGAGGGCTCTGGCACAAAGACTTAAAAATAATAGTATTTATGGTGCCCTCCATGTAACACTGATCTCCATGAGCACTTCTGAAGTTTGGAAGTGTCTTGAGAACAGGAGTGTGAGCCGTGCTCACCCTCGCAGGTGGCACATGCCAAGCTCAGGTTGCAGGTTAGGGTCAGTACGAGCTTTGGATGTCTGAGCTGGTCAGAAGGGAGCACCAGTGTTCCTTCATAGGGTACTAAGAAAGTCATTTTAATTTCAGGCCCAAAAGCAACCTGCAAGAATCCGCAGGTGAGTCACCTCCAAGTAAAATGGACTAATGTGTCCCTGCTGCCCAGGGATCAAGCTTTTGGCATTCAAACCATCTGCCTTCTGGTGCTTCTGAGCATGTGTATTCCACTGGTGAGGCTCAGGACCATGTGCTTTGTATGTCAGAAGGCCGCAGGTTCCATCTGGCTGCACAGGAGGAGTGGGCACCAAATGAATTTTAGGTCTGTAGCTCTGAGGAGTGCCCAGGGAAGCTCAGACACAATGTGTATTTTACTGCTGTTCATGAAGTTTTGTTTTTTTTGGTTTGGTTTTTTTTTTTGAAGGGTCAATGAAAAATGAATGGACTGTGTTGAAGTTTGCCCTTAAAACAGAGGTCAGCCTGTGCCAGGGCCTCAACCAGCAAGAGAGCTTGTGTGCCACCAGAGAGAGGAAGGTGGGGTATCTTTGGGCAGCAGCCAAAAACTTTATGGCTCCTCTGCACTTGCAGGTTTGATTTGCAGCTGGAACACGAGAGCTGAAATCAAGGCAGAGCAGGGGACTTGTGTCACCTGCCCTGCAGGAGGCTGGTGGTGAATGTGAAGATGGCATTGGAGGTGGTGGGGAATGTCTGTTGTTGGAGAAGGTGTACAGGGTGTAGAGGTGGCACGAGAACCATGGTGGCCTAAGAGAACAGGCAACACGAGGTTTAGAGATGGAAGAGATGTTATTAGATGGATTCACGTAGCTGAGAAAAGCAGACGGACCTCTGAACCATTTGAGCTCAGCCTGGTGAGAGATTCTTCTACATTTCTTAGACCCACACTGATGGTCTGATTGCAGGTACTTGGATTGGACATACTTTAGTACCTGGCTTTGCCTTTCAGATTTGGCAACTTCCTCTGCCTTTGGTTACCCTCTGGCTTGCAGCTGGCTGGCTGCAGTCATACCTCTCTCATCTTTGTAGAAACACCTTCTTTATGTCTCTGAGTTCTTGTTCTTTGCGGTTCCTTTAAGCCAAGTCTCTGGTTGTGTCAATCATGCCCCAGTTGGTCTCTCAGCAAAGCTGTGATGACTGTCCTAGAGCATTTTTTTCCCTTTTGTTACAAAAAAAAACCCAAACAAACAAACAAACAAGGATTGCTCCTAGATACTTGGTTATTCTGGTGCCAAGAAACATACAACAGCAAGTTGGTTTCTACCACAGGGTCTCCACAAGAAGCCAGAGAGATCATCCCATCACCTGGCATCTGAGCTGACTGTAGCACTTCTGCTGTTCTTCCTGAGTGTGTGGCCAGCAGAATGGAGAGGGACCTCCAAAGTGAAGCACAGGGTACCCAGCATCCAGCTGCTGGGAGGAGGTTTTCCAGTAGCTGCTCTTCCAGCTCCTTTTGTCTATCAGAACTGTAGTTTATTGCTCTGGGACACACAGAAGTCGTGTGGTTGTTGGTGCTATAGCCTGTTCCCATTTCCAGAGTTCTGGTGGTGCTCATGGTAGTGGTCCCCAACCTGATTTGGATACCAGGAGGTGCATCTGACTGGCGTAGAGAATGGGCCCTGTTGAGAGTTCCTTCTGGCTGTGTACACTTGGGTCTTCTGGCTTTTACAGATATCTCTACCTGTCCGCAAGCTATGTCCTTATTTTTTCACAGTCTTAAGGCACCTTTACCATTCTTTAAATAGCTTTGTTCTTGAGGCTCCTTTGAATGACTGAAACAACCAGAGTTGATGTAAGTAACTGGGGATTGAATTTATCATTTTCCTCCTTAGACATAGGGAAGTTGAACCATCTCCTCCAGCAAAGCAAACCTTGGAGGACTGCTGTGATGAGGTGGTGCTTTGGTACATTAATACATAGCTCATGTTTCTGAGGTGCAAGTTTCAGAGTCCCCTCTGCTGTTGGGGTCGATGAGAAGCTGAACCAGTAGCCAGGCTGAACAGCGAGTGGATGCCACGGAGCTGCATGGTGCACACCAAGGGCTCAGAAAGTTCTGTTTATAAAGAAGCAACTTGCAGACTTCAGCCGCTTCACCAGTGGAGAGACTCATCAGGCTTCATTTCTGGGTGCAGGGAGGCTCTGTGGAGCTGGTCACAGCATGAGAGGAGGAACATGTTCCTTGGAAAGGTGGTCTTAGTCCACCCAGGAGTTCCTGCTGCAGAAGGAGCAACTTCATTCAAATCCTGCCTTTGTTAGAGCAACACAAGTGGTGGATCCACAGTGGATTAGGTCTCTTGTAGAGAACTGTTGCCCTAGGTGTTCCTGCAAAAGGGTTGGGGGGTGTCAGGGGACATGTGCTGTGTGCTGCTGGGACCCTTCTGGCCCAGGAGAATGAGTGGTGGAGGGAACCGCATCCAGCGGCTCTTATCCAGAGCCAGAAGCTGGCTATGAGCCACGTCTCTGCTGTGTAGGCCAAAGAGCTGGAGGAAGTGCTGGTGGGGAGAGTGGAGGGGGAGCTACAGCAGATTTAGAGAGAAAGGGGGAGCAGTTGAGAGCCTGGAGGGCTTCTCCAGATGAAGCACTAGCTGCTCTCCACCATCCTTCCCTGCAATGAGAGGTGGCAGGTGATGGATGAGTGAATGTAGTGTGTCAGCTCCTCTCTCTGCATCTTCCACCAGAGCCTGGAGCCTGCAGCCTTGGGCTGTAGCAGTGCCTGTCAAGCTGAGGAGCAGGCTTGAGGAGCACGCAACCTGCCACCTGGTTTATTCCTAAGAGGGAGGCTTAACTCACTCCTGCTCATGGGAAGCCAAGTCCCATGTGGGATTTGCACTCACATTGCCACAGAAACATTCTTGGAGGCCGCTCAGACCTTCTGCTCCCTGCTGAACTTCCTCTGGCCAGGCAGACACATTTTCTCTAGTCCCTACACTTGGGTCCAGGCATGTGCTCTGATCC
Source organism: Ceyx melanurus (assembly GCA_024611195.1). NCBI lineage: Eukaryota > Metazoa > Chordata > Aves > Coraciiformes > Alcedinidae > Ceyx > Ceyx melanurus. The sequence goes on from JANHGL010008498.1 coordinate 49,579, forward strand.
CTTTGCTCAGGAGGCTTTAGCTGTAGCCTTCCCCCAGGAGGGGGTCTGGGGGTGTTTGCAGACTCAGCTTTTCTCACAGGCTCAAACACTTGGAGAAGGGAGCAGCAGCAGCTCTGGGGATAATCAGGATTTTAAAGCAAACTTTAAAAAATACAAGTGTGGTGACTCTTCCAGACCAAGGACTCTGCACAGGTGTTTGACTGGGATTGTCTCTCTTGCTCCTACCTGTGCACGCTCTTCACGGCTCTCCAGCCAGGGAAGGCAGTAGGAGGCTGCCGGCACCTGACGCTCGCAACCCATTGGACCTGCCCACCGTGTGTCCAGCGCTCTGCTGCGGGCTGCCCAAAACTCAGGTATGAAACGCTGGGCTGGAGCGCAGGGCACGAGGCCTTCGCAGGTCTCCACCCGGCCCGGGAGGATCGGCTGCCGTGGGGCTGGCGATGGAGCGGATCTGCCTCTGCTGCCCCAACCTCCTTGTCGCCTCTGGAGAGGGCCTCTCGGTACAATGTTGGCTCAATGGACATGACACGAATTGTGCACATTGATTCAGTCTAAGCTTAGTATCTGTGAATTAAGTTATATCCGATGCTTCGCATGAGAACTTCAAAACGGGGATGGGGGGGGAGGGATTTTAACTGAGAAAAAACCTATGAAAATATACTGGAAATATGGTAAAGAAATGGACGTTCTGCTGTATATTGACAGAATTATTTTTATTAAAATACACATCCATGTGCAAGAGCTGTCGTGGAGCTCTGCTTTTGTCAGCCTGCTTGCCAGGGAAGGTCAGGCAGCTTGTGTCCTCTCTGGCACAGGATGGGGTCCAGCCCCAGTGGCAGCTGTAGGTGGGACAGTGGGGTGGTTATTGCAGTAGTGCCCTATGGCTAGGAGGCATCAGTCTGGGACTGATGGTGCAGTGGAAGGAGCTGGGCTCTGCCCAGCAAGAAGGAGCTGGCTTCAGGAGTTGTTCTCATCCAGGAGGAATCATAGAATGGGTTGGGTTGGGAGAGAGTGAACAGAATTAGTTCTGTTCTAGCCTGAACCAGAACAATAAAGTCAAGTGTTTGAAGAGTTTAGGAAACACAGATGGAGGTGTCTATGCACAAACTTAACACCTTAGTGGCTACTTATCCATTTTTTCTTCCATCAGACACCCTGACAATTCATGGTCATCATCCATATTGAGCAGCCAGGCAACTGCCTGTTGTCCCAGCAGCTGGGACACCTCCTGCCCAGCTGAAGTGGTTGTGTGCTCATCCTCCTGGCACTGCAGACACTGTCTTTTGTCTCCATCACTTTCTTTGCAGTAGCCACCAGCATATTTGGAAGGTGTGAAGGGTTTGGCAGATCAGTGTCTTCTCCCTGAACCCTCCACTTAATTTGGAAGTGCCTGCACATCCTGCCTGTGGATAAAGGTAGTTCATCTATGGGTCCTTGACCTATGGGTCAAGACCTGGCCCCATTATCATCCTCCCAATGAATCACACTGTGACCAGGCAGAGTTCTCCCCAGTCCTGGAGAAATGTACCCATGGCAAAGGGATTTTTTGGTCACACCATGCCCTGGGCTTATAGGATTTGCCCCATGGGTTAAAGAATCAGAAAAACTCCAAAAAGCTATTTGTAGAAATGAGTCTTTATTATAAATATTTGCCACACCGAGCACATTCTGCATGGCAGTGACAGTGAGAGGGACTTGGTGGCTGGCTAGTCAGTGCTGCTGTGACACCCGGTCCTGCCGGGGTGTGGGCTGGCTCCATGTGCAGTGACAGCACCCACTGCTGCTGGACCCTTTGAAGCACCATGAGCACCACCTGCTCCCTCCAGAGACCTGATGACCAGATGTGTCAGTTGGACAGTGGACAGCAAGAGGAGAGTTTCATTTCTTCCTTGGAAGCCTTTTCATGGCATTCTTCACCCAGTTCTTCTTGGGGTCAGCACAGATCTCTTCACCATTGGCAGCCACAATTCTGCAGCAAGAAGGTGAGGAGAATGAAAACATGAGCCATTCCCATCCCATGCACTACATCTCCCTGTGTGCAGCCCCATCTTGGATGGAGGCTTGGAGCCATCTCCAGCAGCCATGCCCTTCTCAGGCTGATGGGGCAGGTCTGACTCTTCCCATTCTACTGGCATTAGCAGAAAACACCAAAACCTATTTTTTATCTCCTCTGCCCACCCCACAGACCTACTTTCATACCACAGCTCTCCCCATGGTTTCAGCAGGGACAGGGGTGTCCAGGAGGCAAGATGGGCTTGGAAGGAGCTGCTCTACCTCCCCACCCTGATTCCAGGGGTGGAGGACAGACCCCAGGGGATACTCACACAACTGCTGGCAAGGAGCAGTCGCTGGATGTCTCGTAGAAGCTCTGCATGTTCCGGATGGGTTTCTGTGCGTGCCGGAAGCAGCACTCAATGGGTGTGAAGTAGCCTGCAAAGGGAAGGGAGAGATGTGAATGCCCTTGGCAGCATTTGGCAGCTAATTGCCTGGCCAGGTGATGACAACACAGGCTATCAAACACAGGATGGGGCCCTGGAGCTTCTCGGCAGCTCCCACAGCATCCCCAAGGCAGGTTCTTGCTGCTTCTTTGCAGCAAGGATAGGACTGGGAAACATGGATGGTGGTGGGGAGTGGGGCATCCTGGGACCCGTCTTCCCCCACACCCAGCACTGCTGCAGCTGCCAAAGTGCACAGTGGGGTTGGGGTGTTCCATCTGGGGATGAGGCTTTGGGGGGTTCCAAGGCAGGGGCACAACTTGTGAGTTGTTTTGGGAGGCTCCAAACAGCTGCATCTGTTTCCCCCCTCTAACCCCTTGCTCATCCTACTGAGACCTGGGGAACAGCTGCCAGAGTCTCCTCCAAGCTCCTGCAGCATCTCCACAGGTCTCGCTTTGCTGAGGCCACCCAGAACAATCACCATCCTTCCCTGCACCCCAGGATGTGCTGTCTTGCCCTGGCCAGAGGGTTGCTCCCCCTGCCAGCAGCACCATCCCTGGCCCATACTGGAGTCTTCTGTCTGACCTCCCCAGCAGAATGTCCCTAGGGGACCCCAAGCCCTGACCTGACCGAGAAGGTCCCTTACCTGTGGCATGGTGCAGGGAGAAGGTGAGGAGCAGCAGCAGCAGGACTGTCCTTGCAGCAAGCATGGTGGCTGTGTTGAGGGTTCTTTGCTTTGCCTTGTACAGCCCTAGCTGGTGTCTGTGGCTTTGGCTCTTGCTGCACCGTAATTTATCCTCTGAGTACCACCCACTTTTACCACTTTTCCAGGGATTTCTGAAGTTCTAAGAATCCTTTTCCCAGGGACAAGGGGATTTCTGTCATCATTCGTTTTGGGGGCACATCCAGTGGTGAGTAGAAGAGGCTCAGGAGCAGGGCAGCCACTTCTGCTTTCTGCAGAAGAGCAACAAGGCTGCGAGGAGCTTCCAGGAGACTTTAGGGGAACTGAAATGTACCCAGGAAAGCTGATTAAAAACAACTTTCTGTTAAGTGTGAAGCCTTGCTGTGTGTTCCTAACAGAAGAGACAATCCAAAATCTCTGAACAGGAGCAGGTCATTGATGGCTTTCCAGAGTCATTAAAGACAAGTGACTTATGAGTCCACTCCAAACCACCCTGTTCATACCAAGGGTACTGTGTTAGGATGGGATGGGATGTTGTCAGGCAGAAAACACCACACTGGACCAAAATAGGAGGGAACCTTGAGCAGCAGGTGACAGAGATGGTGGGTTCATAAGACTTTATAGAAGGGGCACCAGCAGTGGAGATTCTAAGCTAGAGTGTGGGTTTGATGCCAAGCATTGCCTCTGTCTCCCACAGCAGTGATGAGATTTGAAAGGAGAAAGTCAGAGGGATGGAGGCCTGTGATCATCAGTGCACATATGGGTCATCTCTGCCAGGAGATGGAACAAAGTGTACCACAAATCCAGGAGAGCCATCCCAGATCCCAGAGAGGACCCTGAAGACAGGAGGGGCAGGTGGCACAGACTCTGATGGCAGCACTGTGGAGCACTGGTGTACATCAGCTCAGCTTCTGTGCAGACATCTGCTCCTCAGGAAGGTGAGTTGCAGCTGCAGTCTGCATGCAGGGAGGGGATGAATGAGTTGCATGCGGGATGGTTTGCCCAATTTATCAAAGCCTGCCCATACCAAGGGCACTGCATTAGGCTGGGCTGGGATGTTGTCAGGCACAAAAAGGCCACACTGGACCAAAGCAGGAGGGAGCCTGGAGCAGGGGCTGACACTGGAGGGAAGGAATGCCATCCAGAGGGACCTTAATAGGCTGGAGAGTTGGGCCCATGTCAACTTCAGGAAGTTCAACAGGGCCAAGTGCAAGGTCCTCCATATGGGTCTGGGCAATCCCAAGCTGGGTAGTGACTGGCTTGAGAGCAGCCCTGAAGAAAAGGACTTAGGAGTAATGGTGGATGAGGAGCTCAACATGAGCCATCAGTGTGCTCTTGCAGCCCAGAAAGCCAATTGTATCCTGGGCTGCATCAAGAGGAGCATGTCCAGCAGGTCAAGGGGGATGATTCTCCCCCTCTACTCCACTCTTGTGAGACCTGACCTGGAGCACTGCATCCAGCTCTGAATCCCCTGTTACAGGAAAGATATGGAGGTGCTGAAATATGTCCAGAGAAGAGCCACAAGGATGATCAGAGGGCTGGAGCATCTCTGCTATGAGGCCAGACTGAGAGACTTGGGGTTGTTCAGTCTGGAGAAAAGGCTCTGGGGAGACCTTGTTGTGGCCTTTAAGTATCTGAAGGGAGCTACAAGAAAGCTGGGGAGGGACTTTTTAGGCTGTTGGGTAGTGATAGGACTGGAGGGAATGAATCAAAACTAGACATGGATCGATTCAGATTAGACATTAGGAAGAATTTCTTCACCATGAGCATGGTGAGACACTGGCACAGGTTGCCCAGAGATGTGGTGGAAGCCCCATCCTTGGAAGTATTTAAGACCAGGCTGGATGGGGCTCTGAGCAACCTGCTCTAGTGGAAGGTGTCCCTGCCCATGGCAGGAAGGTTGGAACTTGATTACCTTTAAGGTTTCTCCCAATTCTGACAAGTCTATGATTTAATGGCAGTGAGTGGGAGCATGGGAGAGGACCTGGCTGTGGCTTGAGGATGAGGCAAGCCAAGACTTGTTGAGGAGAAGAAAGGTGGAAGCAGACTTCCTTGAATGTTATTTCATGTTTGCTCAGCTTCTCTGGAAGAAGAAAGGAGAAGGAAGTAAATCAAACATGCTGACAGCTCTGATTTGGAAGATGTGACCTGCAGGACACTAGGTCTGGTGGTCTGGCATGGCAGGAGGGTGGCCATGTAGAGAGATGGGAATGGCACCTCTGGTTTCTAATGCCACTTTCTCCAGGAAAGGGTTCTGCAGTAAGAAAATGCCCAATGCACAGCCCGAGCCCCCTTCTACAACCTCTGTACACACACCCCCCTCCAACTTTGCCACCTTCCCTCTTGCAGCTCTTACCACATCCCTGGTGTACAGACCCTCAAGCCCAACAATCCTCTGGGGTCACACCACTTCCTAGACATTAACTGAAAGCAGAGGGCTGTAATAAAGGAAGAACTGAGCTAATTTTTTTTTCCAGAAAACATCTCCGCAGAAAACATGTGCTAAGATCTGAGCATCCTTTTCTGGCTTGTCTGAGGCCAAAAGTCACTCCTCCTTTCCATCAGCTCTCTAATCTTGTCCCCAGTCCCATCAGAATTGTTAATAGATGACTCCTCCTTTGTCTTAGCTAATTAATGCTGTTACCAGTCCCTTCAGAAGTGTTAGTAGATGCCTCTTCCTAAAGCAAATAAGTGCATGTGGGATAACTGAGATCCTGGACAAGCCCCATGAGGCTCTCTAGAGCATTGAGCTTTCCTCTTGTCTCCTTGCCCCAGCAGTGGACCTTCAGGCCTGGCTTTATACCAGCCTCTTCAAAACTGCTGTACCTGGTGTGCCTGGCACAGCCTCTTCTCCAGGTGTGGAGCTCCAAGGCCTCCCCCAGGTTTGCCTGGTTAGACAAATGCAAAGGCAAACAGCCATCTGTGCAGAGAGGAGGGACGGGCTGTGCATATGGTTTTATTGGTGTCCAGACCATCTGCAACCTTGCTGTAATTTATAATTGACTACATTTTAAATATTTTTTTAACTGAGGAAAAACCCTGCTTTAGAAATTAAAATGGGTATGTCCATAGGAATGGACCAAAAAAAAAACCAAGGTAGAGATGGGAAATATTCTCTGACTTGTATTTTGATGGGTGGGGTTGGACAGCAGATGTCCACAGATGTTTTGGCAATGTAATTAAAATGTTCTTCAAATCCATATATAAAGGACCAGTGGCTACAATTGTAACCTACATGTCTATTCAGTTAATCGCTGATCGTGCTGGGATTATATGTCCAAGCAGCTGGCAATTACTCAGCAAGAGATAAAGCTGGGGGCCATCCAAATGCATGTTGGGGAGGTCTCCAGGGGAGGCCTGTGGGCAGGTCTGAGAAAATCAAGACCTGCTGTCCTGGGAGAGGTCTGTCAGAAGAGGGCACCAAGATCAAGCAAACGGGGTGTCTCCGTTGTCTAAAGGCTCCTGAAGAGTAAAGGCAACAGTTAAGTGATTCCTCAAACTGAAGCATCTGCTGGTACACCACCAGAGATCTGCCTCTTGGAGCCCATGAGACCTCTGATTCCCAGACCAGCTGCGTGTCAGGGCCATCCCTCAGCTCTTGGATGGATTTTGCCTCTGCCATGAAAGAATCCTTGGAGGTGCCGCAGCCAAAAGCCCCTTCCCCAGGAGCTGGGAGTGCTGGCAGCAGGGCTGCTGGGTGCTGGCTGGGCACCATCTGGCAGGTGATAGGTGATGGCTTTTGCATCACTTTGTGGGGGTTTTGGTGCTTTTTTGTTGTTGTTGTTGGTCGATTTTCTTTTTTTCCCCCTCATATTAAACTGTACTGGGGAAAGCAGGAAGATGTGGGAGGGTGTTGGAGTCACAGCATTTGTCCTCCCGAGTCACTGTTACAGGTGGTGGAGCTCTGCTCTGCTGGCAGTGGACAGCACCTGCCCCCAGGGAGGAGTGAACAAATCCCTTACTGTTGCTTCTATGTGTTCCCAGATTTTGCTTTACCTATTAAACTGCCTTTATCTCAACTCAAGAGTTTTCTCACTTTTACCCTTTCAGTTCTCTTCCCCATCCCAAATTCCTGTCAGGGATCACTGATGAGCTTCCCATGGCCATGGGTATGGAGGGGATCTCCACACCTCTATGTGGGTCAATCCTTTGACTTGAGAATGTCTTGTCTGTTTTCCTTCCCCACGGAGCTCTGCAGAGAAGTCCTTTTTCTGCAGCACTGCCCAGATGCCCTGAACCAGGACCACAGACCAGAAGACCAGACTGCAGCTGGGCAGTGCTCACATATGGAGGAACATAAGGGACAAGCTGGAAGCTCTAAGCCCCAGACCAGTTAGTTCTGTATTTAAGAGCCTTCAGAGGAGTCTTCAGCTCCTTTTGGGTCCCCTTGACATGAGCACCCCAATGCCCAGAGCATCCATGCAGCACCTTCTCGCCCCCCTCCTGACCCAGTGAGACCCAGGAGGTTTTGGGAGTCAGTGGGAGGGAGCACCCATCCCACCTCAGCCCCTTGGCCAGCTCCATGCCTTGACCAGCCATCAGTGGCACAGTTGCTGGGGCTGAAAGAAGAAAGGACACCACTCTCCAGTACCACGTGAAGTATATCTTTATTTTATGTCTGTGCTCAGCAGGCTGGTGCTGGTGAGGCTGTGGCACTGCAGGAGCTGGTGCCTGGCTGGTTGTTGTGGCAACGGGGCTCTGGCAAATCAGTGCCGGCCCTCGGCAGCAGGGACCTCTGCAGCCCTTTCCAGGAGGATGGCTTTATAGTCATCACCTTCCTTCCCATTGGGATGTTGTGTAGTCTGTACCAGGGCACTTGCTCCTCCTCATGGGGCGACAAGTTCTTTCCTTTTTTGAAGTTCCTCAACTCTTTTCATCACCCAAGGCATATTTGGGTCTGCGCAGACCTTCCTCCCTTTCCTGGTATTAAACCTGCCGAGATGAAAGGTGAAGCTTCAGGAGAAATGACAGCTATAACCCCACTCGTGTCCATGCCATCCTCCCTTCCCTGCAACTCTTTCTCCTTTCCCTTTGGCCCTGCATGCTGCCCCCGGGTACTCAGTCCTACAAGCAGCTCATCCTGCATCTCAGTGCCTCTAGAGCCTGTGAAGAGCCTTCAAGAGCTGTGATGGACTCATGTCCTGAGCTCTGCCCTCCAGGAGTGGCCAGAGAGTCACATCCTCCCCTCTTCATGCTGGAAGACAGCCACTTGTGGCGGCCAAGCAGACCTGGCACATCAGGGATGAACGAACTGAAACCGTGGTGGCCCAGAAGACAGCACAATGGTGGGGAAATTATCAGGACTTACACAATCGCTGGGGAGAAACACTCCTTGGGAGATGCGTAGAAACCCTTCAGATTAGCCAGCCGGAGAGGTGACTGTACAAAGCTGAAGCAGCACTCAGATGGTGAGTAAGGAGCTGGAGAAGACAGAGACAGTGAACACAGGCCTTGGAAAGCTGCTTTTCAGCCCTTCCCCCAGGTCAAGGCTGGTGTGCACACACCATCCCCAAGTTCTGCAGGTGCTGCCCTGAGGGCCCCTGGGTGCTCTCTTTCTTTCCCAGGGCATCTCCAGGTTATTGAATCCACTGAAGCCACCTGGCCCTGGAACAGTCTTCATCCTTCCCTCCCCCTGGGACATGTCATCCTGCCCCGCCACCACCCTGCTCCTCCTGCCAGCAGCACTGTCCCTGCTCCACACCAGGGTTTCTTGCCTGACCTCCCCAAGGGGGTAACCCTGAGCCCCCGAGGTGCCTTTACCTGCATCCCAGCATGGGGAGAAGGTGAGTAGCAGCGTGAGCAGCAGGACCGTCCTGGCACTGAGCATGGTGGCTGCGTGAGAGCTCTTCCTCGCAGGGTGCTGCTCTGCCTCTCCGAGGGGCTCAACTGTGAGCTCAGGCAAGGAGCTGCTGCAATTTATCCTCTCCACCCCCTCCTCACATCAGCCCTTTTCCAAAGAATTTCACCCAACTTTGAATAAAACGCCTGTGTGTTTCCTTTGGCTGAGGGGATTTCCACATCATGTGGGCTTTCTGGGGTTGTTGACCGACACAGTGCCTAGAAAGACTTGCCCTGACTGCGGTGACAGCTGTGTCCAGCAGGACGGGTCTGTAGGAAAGTGGCACGGGCCGCAGGGGAAGTGAAATCCTCCTCCGCAGAGGGGAGAACCCCGGGGCTCCCAAACATATGACGATGGCAAAGGTAGAGCCCCAATTCCTGAGCAAGGTCACCAATGTAACGGTGCCAGAGATGGCTGGAAGCCTTGTGAGCTCCCTGGGGAAGGTTCAGCAGAAATGCAGTGACTGGTGCTGCCACTGAATCAAAGGCTGCGAGATATCAAATCCTGATAGAAATTGCATCATGTTCCATAATAAGGGGGGGGACACACGAGTTTCCCACCACCAACCCCTGCTTGTAGATGGGAAGTGTGGGGGTGGAAGGAGCAAGGGGTGCAGCTGAGCCCTACCTTGCAGCTAAGGTTGGCTTCAGGCCAGGGTAGGAGGCTGAGTCAAGCTGAGGGAGGAAAGGGTAGTGGGCAAAGTTCTTGCGTGTTTTCACAACTTCTTTCTCCCTTTGCACCCTTGAAGCCTCCCAGATCCTCCAGGGGAAGAAAGGGGGGGGCCAGCCTCATCAGCAGGAGATGTTGAGCCCCTGCTATGTTCAACTCCCCCCATCCTCACTCAGGTCACCAGACTCTTCTGCAGGTCCTCACCAATCACGCACAGCCCCAGCTTTTAAGCTTGTTTTCCCATTCCTTCTTTTTTTCCCAGGCTGTGAGTGGATGGATGGATGGATGGATGGATGGATGGATGGATGGATGGATGGATGGATGGAGCAGCTGGGTCCCGTGCACAAACATGGGCCACCAAGGTCCCCTGCTATTCACTGTCAGCTATTCAAGGGGCCACCTCAAGCTCTTCTTAACATTGGCATCCCTCAGCCACCCTCTGCCCCTTTGGAGCAGGACATTATATCTGGGACTGTGTCATCCCTGAGTGTCTTATTTTAAAAGACCTGGGGGAGAAACACCCAGGGCTGAGAACTGCTCTGGTCATGCCCAGGTCTCCACAAGCCCAGCTGCAGGAGGAGACACATCTCCTGCTGCTGAAGGCTCAAGAAGCCCAGGCAGAGCTATGCTGAGGTTCTTCCCAGACTCAGAGAAATGAACCCTGTAGCTGTTGTGCTTTGGCTCAGCTCCTGGGGAAAGTTGGAGTCCCTGTGTCTCAAAATGATTACTTGGCCCATGAGGAGGAGCTGACGTGGGCCACCCATGCAGCCAGAGAACTAAAAAGAAAGTGTTTCTAAAGAGACCCCTAAGGACAATGCCCTTCCTTCCTGTGGGTGTCCCACCCAGACAGTCAGTGTCTTCCTGGGCTGCTTACTGCTCCTGGTTCACTTTTGACTTGCCTGTGGCGTGCACAGGAACAGGTCCACCAAGCACTGGTGACATGAGGCTGTCATACCCACGGCAGGTGTCCTGAAGCTGGAGGACCACAAGCTCCGTTGCAGCCATGGACCAAGGGAGCACGCATCCAATCACACCTTGGGCAAAGCCAGCATCCAAGGCCTGGATCCTGGTCAGCACAGAAGGACTCTGGGGATGGACAGGCATGGTCTGGCTGCAAGCCTATGGCTGCAAGTCCCATGGCCTGGGAATTCATCTAACCACTCCCCAGCAATGTGGTGGTTGTCCAGGGCATTGTGGCTGGTGGCTGAAACAGGCACCCAGGGACTGGGAAGAGGTGATTTGGATGGAGAGGACCTTGAGAACTAGAACCTCTAGTAAGGGGCTGCTTGACTCCTGCAGAGCTGTGTTTGCTTCTCTGGCAGAAGGTCTGGCCTGGGCTGTCAAATTTTTGAGCCATCGCTGTGGCAGCCAAACAATTTACAGCTCTCTGGAGACATTCTGATGTTTATACTCTTGCTTTTTGGGAAGGGAAAGGCTGATGTACAGTCACTAACTGGTAAGTTCCGGAAAGCCCCACTGCTGGCCCACGTTCCCTTTTCATTTGTATGGACTCTGGAGAATTTGTTTGTTTACATAAAAAATAAACAGCAGCCTCTTGATCCTACTTGAGAAGAAGGAGGGAAGCTCAAGGGCCATCTCAGGTGCAGCTTTTGCCATGGTGCCCATGTGGGGAAGAAGGAACTGGGCAGAACAAGCCCCACACTTGGAAATGGGGGTCTCAGGAGGTAACTGAGCGCATTGAGCTGTGCCAGGACACAGCTGTCATGTGGTCATCGTGCTGCTTTGGAAAGGACAGGCTCCTGCTGCTGGGCTGCCAAGGGGGGAGAGAGGTGGCTGAACATTCCCTGGGCATCACCAGGTACCTGAAACCTGTCCCCACAGAGGCAGTGGGAGGGTTGGGAATCAGCTTTTCCCTGTTATTGTAGAATCACAGAATGGTTTGGGTTGGAAGGGACCTTAAAGATCACCTAATTCCAACCCCCTGCCATGGGCAGGGATACCTCCCACTAGCCCAGGTTGCTCAAAGTTCTATCCAGCCTGGTCTTGAACACTTCCAGGGATGGGGCATCCACAGCTTCCCTGCGCAACCTCTGCCAGTGTCTCATCACCCTCACAGTGAAGAACTTCTTAATATCTGATCTAAATCTCCCTTCTTCCAGTTTGAAACTGGTACCCACTTTCCTATCACTACACTTCCCAATGCAGAACCCTCCCCAGCTTTCCTGTAGGCCCATTTAACTACTGGAAGTCTACTATAAGGTCTCCTCAGAGTCTTCTCCAGGTTGAATTATCTTCTGTCCTACCCAGTCATTTTGAGTGTTCTCCATTTACAATATGAAACATTATTTTCTTCTATGAAAACCTCCACCTCCTGAATGTAAAGCCCCTCCACATTTATTTTGGATGCTTATTTGATGTACTCTCCAGCTCTGTTCTGAAGCTCTGTATGGCTCAGAACATAATCACAAAGCAAAGCTGATGGTCTTGTGACTTTCCAGAGTCAGTGCTCACCCTGCGACTCCAGGTATGACTGTGCCAGGTCCTACAGCATGGAAGTACACTTCAAAGAGAGGAAAACAAGAGTCTCTTCCAAAGGCTGCTTCCTACGGCTGGACACTGGGGACTACTAAGTACTGGAAGGTGGTGATCCAAGATATATCCTGTGCTGGAAGTCCTGCACAGCAGCACAGGACATGAAGGCTGCAGGAAGGATGTGTCCAGGAGTTCTTCTCCAGGGGATTATATGCACTGAATCACTTGGCAAGTTCACCCACCAGCGCAGGGGATAAAGAAGAAACTGAAAAGAAATGTAATCATAGATTTCCTCAGCATGTACTGGTAGGTAAAGGAGCAGGTAGGAAAAAGTGAAGGGAAGGGCAGGGAAGGGAATATGTGTCAGAAATCCCCCTGGAGAGTAGTCAGGGCTTGGAGAAGACTACAGTAAAGGTGTCTCTATGCCAGATCCCAGCTGCAGAGTGCAATGAGTGGGGATAAGCCAGGAGACAAGTGTGAGCCCAGTAGGTGAGATCCCACAGGTTCTGAGCATGGGGCACAGAGCCAGGTGCTGGTAACAGGCTCCATAAATGAGCACAGATACATTAAAGTGCAGAAACAGACCCAAGAACCATTTAGGAGGGTTAGGGAGTATCCATCAGCAGGAGGAGATGGCAACAGAGGCAGGGACACACCAAAGGGTCCAGCCGTTCGGGAGACAAGGTACTTACAACATAGGTCTACCCAAGAGCCAAGGCCAGAGCCAGGCTATCAGACCAGCATTTTTACAACATGCCCAAAGCAGACACTGCAACCTCAAACCTGAACTTAAATGGGACTCTCAGGCAGAAGTGGGCTGTATATGTATGTGGTGGGGTTAGTCCAGCCACAGGTGAGGCAGGGTGATTAGGGCCAATTAGTGTCCTCAAGGCTCTGCCATCGTGCCTTCTCATGGATCCTGTGGGGATGTGAAGGCACAGAGGTGAGCCTGGGAGGAGTTCCAGCAACTCCTCATCAGGTCGATCTAAACAGCTGGCTAACAAAGAGGTGGAGAGGGTTTGCACTGATGTGGAGCTGGAAAAACTCCATGTAGGTGAGCAGGACACCATGGGTCCCCTGTCTCCTGTGGATTGAGGGGAACCTGGAGGCAGAAGTACGTCATGCACACCAGGTGCAGAGGACAAGCTTTGTCCCACATGAGCATGGCAGAGGGCATTAGTAATCTCCTAGAGGTGCACGGAAAGATTCCCCATTGGGTATCCTTCTCACAGGGGTTTTCCCTGCACTGGTCAGCCACAGAGAAGCCAAGAAGTGTCAGCAAAGCTGGAGAGCTCGTGCCACCGGCCGGCCGAGGCCACAGGCCCCCGCACCCGCCCACTCCCGCACCCTCCCGCTCCGCAGCGCCGGAGCCGCGCTCGTTCTGCCGGTCGGAAATGATTCATCCATCAGAGTCGGGGATGGTTTGTTTACACAGCCTCCCCCCGCCCCGGCAAAGAGAAGGAGGAAAAAGCCCCATGCTTGTCTTTCTACAGAACGTCTTAGCCCCAACGTGACCTTTTTGGGCTGGTGACTCATCTGCAGGAAGTTTTTCATGGACCTCAGCAGCTTCCCAGTATGCCGACGGTGCCCGAACGTGAGGCAGGATGGCCGCGTGGCGGGGTCCAGTGACCCACTTCTTGCTGATCCAGGACCCTCTTGTTCCTTCTATCTCCCCACTCCAGGTGAGTCCCTGAGCACTGACACTTGTATTGCGTTGCCTTTCCCACCTCTCCTCCCTGACACTAGACAGGAGCACACAAAGTCAGCCCAAGCCCTGGCTGGGGTGAGAAGGGGTCCTAACTCAGCCCGTGGTCACTTGTCACCTTACAGAATTGGCTTGGAGCATAACACTTGCTTTCTGTAGGCTGCTCTTCAAGTCATAGTTTTGCTTAAAGCAAAAATCCTTGCTGTTTTTTTCAGTAATGCCTTAGCAGGGTGGGAAATGTGATTCCTTGTGAGAAAATAAAGTACCTGTAAATTTTTGGCAAGACCAAAGCCTTTAAATTTTGATGAGGTGGGAGCAATAGCCTGGCCCCATCAACTCTGCTGGCTTTTCCATCTCCCATTGATGCTGGGATTCCCCTCTGGGGTGATTAATCAGATGGTCTCATCTCCACACAGCTGCAGGGACCCAGTTTACCCAGCCCAGAGCTGAATCCCCTAAGGACAAGAGTTTTTAACATCAGGACTTTTATTACTTCTTTAAAAAGGTACAGAACACGTTATCTCACACACACACTCATATGTACTTGAGACACAAATGAATCAGAGCTTGTAACAGTCTCTACAGCAAATGATATTTTAAGCCCTGTGAAACAGTGACAACCACAGACTCCATCCTTCTGCACCAGCATCCACCTCATGCCCTCATTGCCCATCACAAGGAGAAACAGCAATTCCACCCTTCTCTGGATTTTAACTGCCCCTCACGAGAGGTGCCAGACAGTGGGAACTGGATATAGAGCTGAAACTGGTATCCTTACAAATACCATGGTGTGGGACTTGAAGTGATCAGATCTGCTTGGTGCACATTCATTTCCCCAGCATCACTTCAAGCTGAGAACTTCACCCACAGCCAGACAAGCCAAGTGTCCCCTCCATTTGCTGTAGTGCCCAGAGACCGACCCAGCTCCCATGGACATGCACCAGCAATCCCAGACCAGCAAGGAAATAGAGAAGGCACAATAGTTTCCAGTGTTCCCAGAAAGGTCTTGAGTCTGCTACAATAGCAAGGACAGGACATTACATATATTCAAATGGCTACCCAACTTTATTACAAAAATACCATTTCTAGTGTTTTTATATAAAAATAATTCCACAGCTCTCGGCCTCAGCACACATGAGCCTCAGCCATGCATAAGCAGGAAGGATGGGGCAGCCCCTGATTTACCCTCCCCATATCTCAACTCCAGCCAGTGTGCCACACACAGCTGAGCTGCACAGGGCTGCTGTTGCACAAAGAGGGGTTTTTTCCGCCGCCCCCAAAGTTCCTTAATTACAACTAATATGATTGCATTCCATACTTGAAAAGCCTGAGATGAGTCCCTGGATCCCCTCTGCCAAGTCCACAAAATTCAAAAAGAAGAGACTGAATGATGGCAGAAAACAAGCATTGCCACAACCTGCCCTTTCCACCTCCAGGGCTGGAAGTATGACCTCTAGGTGTGATCTGATGGATCTAAAAGGCCACCTTCCTCTAGTTCTGCTTTACAGCTGGCTTACCATATTTGACATCTTTGCTTTGATTAATCTTCCTTGTTATGTGGTTTTGGTTCCTTTTTTTTCTGCATGTGTATTCATACTTTGTGATCTGATCCACTGAAGTCAGTTAGAGGAGGATCTGCCCCTTGATATTGTGTCTCTACCTTTGAAGCATCATATTGTGAGAACCTTTGCACACTCCTCCAAAATTCATACTGGAATCAGTGTTTAAAAAGGGCTTGCAGGAACTCACCACAGATATGAGACAAGGCTGGCATAAATCAAAACCAATTTGGGTTCAAAACAAGCCTGGGGTTGTTACGGTGCTTTAACAGCCTGCTGATCAGTGCTGTCCAAAAAACAAAAGCTAAAACGCTGTTGAAATGTAGGACCACGAAGAGGCATTTTGTGCTTTCTTCCGGATCAGCAAAAATGCTTATTTCTTGAGAGAATATGGGACCAGAAAGATGGTACCTCTGCTGTGGTGGAGTAAGTCCTATATGGCTAAATCCAGAATTGCATTTAGCTCCTCCAAGAGAGTATTTCCTGGGCTTTGTGCTTGCAGAGAACATCAAAACCCCTGCAATGTTATCACAGGAATAACAAAATGATTGAATGACTTGCTTTCTCCATTTGGGCAAAGGCTCATCCACGTTATCCTGCTCTGGTGTTGGATGCAGCTCGACACAGTTGGCAAAAGAGTTTATTTGCAAAGAACCAGGTCTCAGACTAAATCTGCAAGAAGAAATGCCCATAACTGTTGGAGAGAAAAGCGGCCTGATCGCTGGGATGATGGTTGCCAGCTCCTCCAGATGTGATCCGTAGCACTGACCTTCAGTCCTCTAATCAGATGTGCTTTTCATCACCTCAGTCTGAAAAGTTAGACCAGCCCTTGTGTCTCCAGCAAGAGTAAATGGGGAGAGCCAGCACCCAGCTGACCACAAGTGTTGGTCTTGGTCTGACAGAGCAGTGACCTGAAGTGCAAAGAAAGAAGCAGCAGAGAGTTTGTTAAGTGCAAATAGAGTGGTTTTGGTGTTAAGAGTGCCCAAGGTGGGTAAGCCTCAGTCCAGTAGTGTAGGTGAGGGGCTGGCTTCTTAGCTGGACCATGATGAAACACAGAAAATCTCCCAACAGCCATTTGGAAATTCACTGCTGCCCACCACCTGGCAAAGAGCCACCAAGCAGCTCTAGAACATTGCAGCAGCCTTTGTAACAGTGCCAGAAGAAAAGCATCTTATTTCCAAAATACCATCATTGTTCAATGATGAATTAGATTTATTTTTTTATTCTGCTCTGAAAAAAAAATAAATTAAAAAATCATTTTTCTCTGTTATTTTTATTCCTTGCTTTCTTTTCTACTGGTCACCAGTTCAGCAAAAACTTAGCTTCCCTGCAGCAACACACATGTAGCTTAGACCAAGAATGTCCAGGTCTTAAAGCATTCAGATTACTTCCATTGGATAGACATTGCTTTGATGTGCCTCCCTGTGGTAGAGCAAACCCTGTACCATTTCTCTTGACGCTTCTTCTGGTTTGAGTCCAAATTTTAGATATAGCCATACAACAGCAATGCTGCAAAACATCAGACCACCTACCACAGAAACTGGGATGACAAAGTGCATTTGAGACCTTGACAAGAAGCTGGGAAGAGGTGGACCTATTGGTCTTTCTGTAGCCATCTGCACTCTGACTTGGCCTGAGAATGCTTGACTAGTGAAAACTAATATATCTGAAGGCTTTTTCTCTCCTACAGGTGATGAATAATCAAATGTCGGGGCACCAAAAGCATCTGCAGAAGAACTGTCAACCTTGCTGGTATGGGCAGAAGGATGTTTGCCTGTGGCAGTTGTGAAGTTCAGAGCAGAAACTGATGGAGTCTCTGGTGGAACTGGTGTGGCTGTGCTGTCCAGGATGGAGGTGAGATCTGCATTAAAACTGTTAGAAGCAGCATTTGGTGTGTTGGCTCTTGCACTTGTAGAGTGTAGGAATTCATTTGTAGAAAGTACAGGATGGTCTGACACTTTACCAGTGGCCATGAAGTCTGAATGTGAGCTAGGAGATGTCATGTCTTGAACGTCAGCCCCAGCTGATGAAGTATGTCCCACAGGTTCTTCTGTAGATCCTACAGTGTTGTCACAGCCACCATGCACAAGAGCCCTGGGAATTGAGGTGGGCTGGCCAGAGACCATGCCTGATGCAGAAGTTGTTGAAGGTGCAGGAGATTTTGAGGAATCTCTATTTGCTTCTGGAGTGACTTCAGAACAGGCAGCAACTTCCTGTATCACAGAGGACGATCCTGCAGGGAGCTGGGTGGTGTCCTTCATGGCTGGTGGGGACCTGCTGGACACCTCTGTCCTGGCAGCAGGAACATGTATTCTCTTTACTGGAGCTGTTTCTTGAGATGGGGCTGTTACTCCAATGTACTTCTGAAAACTACTGGGCTTTTCTGGTGCTGCTGCCAAGGCGGCATCATGGGGAAGTGGGGAGGCTGTTACCTTTATCTGGTCCAGTTTCTCAACAATCTTCTTCACCCACTCTGCCTCTGGATCTGCACAAATCTCTATGGACTTCAGAGTAATAAACCTGAAAAGAAATGGAGATATCTTACTGGTTAAAGAAAACACTGGTTTAGATGATTGGCACAGGGAATGCAGACAGACAGCTACCCCAACTCAAGCCCATGGCACAAAAACAACCAGGTTGGATTAATTAATTCTTATAGGAAGGGCAGGTGTCTCTAAGATCTGATGGACTGAGGAGAGCAGCTGAACATGACTCATGGATGAAAAATTTCCCCCTTTTTCAAAAGCATTGTCCTCACATTTGGATGCAGTGTTTGCCTCCAGCGCTCAGAGTAGGAAGCTCTGGAGGCACCAGCTGCCCAGGGCCAACCGTAGGGGAAGACAAAACCTTCTAATACACTGAGATGAGACTTTCCAAGGCCAGCCCAGCAGGTTCACTTTGGAGCAACCTCCTGGGCTGCAATGAAATAATCTCAGTGGTGCCTCATCTTCAGGGCAATTTGAAAACAAATATCCAGGGAGAAAATAAAAGAAAATGTAGCTTTCCTCAACTCCAGACAAACTCACAAATCTGAATCTATCTCCAGAACACAGGAGAATGGAGCACTTCCAGTGCTCCATTCAGCCAACAAGTTCAGCCATCAGCCTCCTTGCCCCATCCATTTATCTCTGTCTCACTCTGCACATGAGCCCCTGATCTCACTGGGAGGCTGTTAATCTTTATTGGAAGCTTAGATCTAGGAGCTTATATAGGGAAAAAAACCTACCCACCCACCCTTTTAGTAATCTCCAACATTTTCTCTGTTTGCAGATTGCTCCTTGCTCCCAAATAGGGGCATTTGGAGGGTGCAGGGCGAGGGGTCGGGCAGTGCTTACACAATGGCTTGTTTGGTGCAGTGGGGTTCAGTCCTGTGGTAGCTCCTTATCCTCTTCTCCGCCAGCCGAGATGTAAAGTGTCTGCACTCTTTTGAGCACTTCAGTGGTGCTTTGGGTTGCCCTGAAAAAAAAGTTTTCAACATATTTAATGTTGGCTTTTTTATTTGGTACTGTTTCATTTTCCCCTTCTCTGGGGAGAAGGAGTCCAAAGTTTGCCGTGAAAGCTTCCAATCCCCGCTGAAGTGGGATGAAGGCAAATCCCATCAGGACCACAATTGTTTGTATCATCCAAATGGGTGACAAGACACTTAGAGAACTGAAAAAAAAAATAGAGTTGTGAAAATTGCAGGGCTCTTGGGACACAGTTGCAGCTTGCCCTATAGGATGTGCAATAGGCTGGAGGTCCTTTCTGCAAGCAGCTGGACCTGCAGGTCCTCTTCCCTTTCTTTTGGTGAAGGATACATTGCTCCCATAGATATCTCAGCATCCAAGCTGAGCTTCACAGCACAGTTTCTCACCAAACATCTATTTTCCCTCTCCACTGGAAAATATGTTTTTCATTTTGCAAAGTGTAAAAATAAACCCACTTGACTCCTTCAAGGGTCACGCCACTGGGGGCCTTAATTCCTGCACCTACTCCCAACCTCCAGCAAAGGCGCCGGCTGAGGGAGGGGAGGTGGCACAGCACAGCCTGGCAATTTATTTCTGACATCCCAGGGGGTAAGACTTTGACAAACAAGCCCTGATTTATCTGAGACCCCCTGTGAAGAAAGGAGATGGAGCTTGGTTCAGATCAGACAGTCTACAAACTGTTGTTCTTGGATTCCCAAGTGAATTTGATGCAGTTGGGAATGATCCCACCACTGGGTGCAAGAATGAGCACTCAGCCCTTTGGATACATTTGCTGGGGAAACCCATGGGTGTGAAGAAATCCCAGGCCAACATTCTGTGGCCCCCCTACAGAAGCACATTTCAGTCTCTAGGTCTCTGTAGTGTTAAAACAAAACTGTTTATTCACACAAAGTGTCTTCTGTGGCACTTCAGGGTCAAGGAAACCCACTCATGGGCAACTGCCTTCCCAACTAGCTTTCATTAGTAGGAGGACATGCTGTTGGTGTCCTCCACTTTAAGGAGCACTGTTCAACAAAACAGACACAGCAAGAAGAGGGCCAGACCCGGCCCTATGGACAGCTGGGGAGATGTATGGCAGGGAGCAAGCAAGTCCAGCCCTCTGATAACCGTTAAGTGATTCTCCAGTTACTGGCATCGCACATAAAAGGTTTGCAATTAACTGAACTTCTGGTGTGCTCTTCCTAGGGAGTGGAGGAGTTTGAAAAGCACCTTCCATGGAGAAAGCAGTGTCACCAGGAGCATGGAGCAAATCCTGATGGGTCCCCCTTCTCCTGGGGCACATCTCATAGGTGGCTTCTCCAAGACACATTGAATATTTACCAAAGAGAGCTCAGAGACACCTGGGATCTGTGTGTTTATCCAATTGGGAACACTGCTCCTCAGAGGCTCCAATACTGCGAGCCATTGGTACATGCTTTTCAGCACAGGTTCCTCAGGAGACCCTGGCCAGGGAGCACCACAAGCATTTATTTCTGCAGACCAAGCTTGATTTCATCCCTTTAGTGGAGATGAGGAAAGATGGATGTCTGACCACAGGTGAGCAGAGCCAGGCCAGCGTGGAGAACCTGCCTGGAGGTGCTAGGAGAGAAAGAAACTTCCTCAGCTAGGAAATCCCCAGCTGCCCTCCTTGAGGTCCTGACTCCTCCCATTTGGTGGCAGCAGGTCTCAGATCTTAGGGGATTTTTACCCCTATCCCTTCTCGTGGTGGGAACAGATCACCCCTTTGTCCTGGGCAAAGTCCAGCTTTGCCAAGAAGCTGTTTGACAGCCCAGGAACCCACCCTGTTTAATGGCTGCCTTGGGCTGCAGTCACCGATCTGTGCCATGGGTGACTTACACCAAAATCAGCCCAGGGAGAGCTGCATCCGCCACCACTCAGTCCTCCAGCCCCACTCAGCACCACCCCGAGGCACAAAAATATCTTTGTCCGGTGCACGGGGAAGTGTTTTCCGCCTCTGCACACACATACGCAACACACACACCGCACAGGTCCTGGAGCTGCATGCAACACCCCCACACACACCTCGGGGAGATGGGAGCACCAGCACCCTCAGGACAGGGGCCCTGTACGGAGAGACACCCACCCTTGGCCAGGCTGCCCCCATGGCATGTCCCTAGGGGACCTAAAAAAGGGGAGAAGTGCACTTCTTTTTTAATATGGATCATCAGAAAGCCACCCTCAGGAGTGACAAAAGCCATTGAGCAGCTGCTCAGACTTCCTTCTGTCAGGATTGCAGCCGTGGGTTCTCTCCACCCCTTCTCAAACCCTGATCGCGCTGTAAGATCTCCCACGAAGGTCCCTTGGTACCCACAGCCCGATCCAGCATCATCTCCCCCCCCCCCCCCCCCCCCCCCCCCCCTCCCCCTCCCGCATGAGGCTGCCGGCTGCCTCAGCCCCCCCCCCCCCCCCGCCCCATCACCAGTCCCTCATGGTCCTGGCGGCTCCCTGGGGTGCCCAGGAGGTGGCAAGCAGAGCTGTGGCTCACCTTCAGCCGGGGTCACCAAGCACAAGACCCTCAGGACGAACAGGACCTGAAGAGAAGCAGCCTTCATGTTCCCGTGGTCACAGTAGGGTAGGATGAGGAGCAGAGAATGTTTCCCGTGTCTCCCGACCTCTTCTCGCCGCCGCCGAAGCCGCGCAGCTGCTGCGGCTCATGCCGGGATTATGAAGCCCTGAGCTGGGGTTTCAGCTGTTATTCCGCTCCCCCTCGGCTCAGGGTGACTGCAGGAGGCGGAGGGAAGAGCGGGACAGGGGAAGGAATACCGCCTATTTCTGCGTCAGGCGGCTCCTGGAATTCCCCAGCTTCACTTCCATCAGCTTTTACCAGCGCATGCAGCGCGGGCTCCAGCCTCCTTGGCGCATAATTCAGGCAGGGACTTTCAGGAGTCCTCCTCCATCCTCCTCTCCCGCCGATGTGGCTGTTAGCCAAAACAACCCGCGCAGTACCGCTGTCCTCAGGCGGGTAAAGCTCTCCCCACCTCCAGCCCACAGCTCACCCGTGTCGAGCTCATTCTTTGCCCCAGATACAAAAGCGGCTATTCCCGTCCTTTTTGGCAGCCATCTTATAGTAGCAGCTTTGCTCATTAGGCCAAAAGAGACAGAATTTGCTAATCAGGATTACATGCTTATCGGCTAGATGGGTGAGCTCACACCAGGCTGCCTCTTAGGAGCATCACCAAAAGCAAGGGGTGAGCAGGGACCCGGTGGCTTCCCCAAGCAGCTCTGGGCTCTCTGGGCAGGTTGTCTGCAGTGTGTGCTCGTTACTACTGCCCCAGCCTTCAGCATACAGCAGGGGCTTGGCCTCTGGGGTCTTGCTGGTGCTGAGAGAAGGAGCGTGTAGAGAGCTTCAAGTAACCAGGTTGGCCTGGGGGCTTCCTGACACTAGTACAAAGCCAGGTCTGAAGCGGACATACCAACACAGAGGTCACATCCTGCACCTTTACTTTCCCTTTCATCTCAGATCCCACAACAATTTTCCCATGCCAGCTTCCTCAACTGAAATACGAAGATAAGGTCAAGTCTGAGACAGTGTGACTGTCCCTGAAATATTTTTTTCCCCCTAGAGTTTTCTTAGTGAAAACCTGGCTCCTCTGTGCTGTGGGAAATTCCAAAAGTTCCAGTTAGGATTTTATCCCTGAAGACTGAAAACCCCCAGATTTCCACATGATGTATTCTTAAAACATCGGTGAAATTCCCAGCCTGTAACTTCAGCCTTTGCTTATATTGTAATAGAAGATAGAGCCCATTTCAAGGAAATAAAATAAAATCAAGACCTTGAAATAGCCTGTTTGACATGCTGCATCTTTTGGGATGGCTTCTGGTCCCCTTCCTCAAATGGTGTTTTCCCAGACTGGGCAGAGCCTTTCACAGAACTTCTGTTTGGGAACTGGCACTGCCTGAGGCCATCAGGTGCCTTGGCTGCCAATAGAGGTGATGCAACCCACACATGCTCAAATGTCCCCTGAAGAAACAGGTTCTGCTGCTTCTGCTAAGGGACTACTGACAGTGATGGGTAGAACTGAGGAAGGGCTCTGGCACACACATTTATCAGAGTGCTTTTCCAAGGGCACAATTTGCCACAGGTGTTGTTTTTTAAAGGCATGAGCAGCTCTTTAGCCCAGTAACGTGACTGATTTTCCTGCACAAACTAAGGTGTTGCTTGTTTTACCTGGTAGGGGACTCTTCCAGAACACTCTTGGAGACTTCACTTTGCTCTCAGGGAGTTTGGCAGCTGGATTTGGAGGTGCAGCCTGCACAAGGAAATCCTGCAGCAGGAGGGTAGCCATGGCAAGCCTTCCATTGCCGGCAGTGGCATGGATCTAAGGTGACAGTAAGCCCTGCAGTTCCCATTGAAAGCAGAATACAGAAACACAACAGTTGTCTCTGCTGGGAGAGGGCAGCTCCAATGAGTGGTGACAAACCCAGGCCTCAGCTGGCAAAAAGCTGGTGTCACTACTTCCAACCGACTTCCTATACCACTCTCACCATCCCATTGCACAACGGCTCCTCCAGCGCAGTGCCAGTCACTTACTGCATGTCTCTGAGGTCCTGCAGCACTGAGAAGTCAGAGGACCTGCTTATGCCAGGAGATAGTTCTGCTGTAACTTGCAATAAATCACAGGCACTGTATCAATCTGACAGTGAAGGACCTCAGGACTTCTCTAGGCTCAGCTTGGCTTTAGCTCATTTTAGCTCTCCAGTTTCGATGGAAGTTGTCCAGGCAATTGCCATTGTGTTAAGTTGCTTTAGTTTTGTGTTAGTTTCTAGGAATAGCAAGGAGCCCGGGACTGCAGATTAAATTATGATGTGCTGAGGGCAGGCAGAGGAGGACACCAGCAATCCCAGTCCCTAAACATGAAGCAATGCAGCGTGCAACCTTGCACATCAGGGACAACCAGTTGAAGGAAACAAAAAGGCAAAAAACAGAGTTACTGGGAAGCAGGCAACATACACTGTGCTAAGAAAATGTATGAAAATGAAACCATGAGGAGGAAGAAAGCCTACCATGAATGTCACATCCTTCCAGTGTAGATTGTGGGCTAGGGTAGCTCATCACAGACCTTCCCCTTTCTTCCTTAGGAAGACTGGAAGGAGGCTTCCTGAGGTCACCCTTGTCAGCCAAAGACTCTCTGAAGGGATGGTGTAGCACCAAAGAAGAGCAGTAGATACTGGGAAGAGGTTTTTTTTCTCCCTATATAACTTTAACTGTAGCAGGAACAAGGAAGGTCCTTGGACAGATCCATGGACAAGGAGAAACATGAGCAAATGTCAGTGTGTGCATCTGCCATCAAGTGTGGGCAGAGTGACCGTGCACTGGGCACCACTGGGCACTGCTGGGGCTGAGACTGTAACCTCTGGGCCATCCAACACAGCGCCAGGTTTGATTCTTGGGGCCCACAAAAGAACTTGGTGACTTATGCCAGACAGGTTGGTGTTGAGGTTGGGGTCTGGGCTCTCTGGCTCCAGTTCCCACTCTGCTCTAGGATGGTTTCATACCTGAATAGATGTCCTGCTACTTTAATGCTGTCTCTGCTGTGGACAAAGGGAGAGCAAGGTCTGGTGCTGACTGGGTGTTGGTAACAGCACAAGGCATGCTCAGAAGCATGATAGGATGCCATGCCCCTAAATCTTTGGTTGCTCACTGGAAACCATTACCCAGGAGCTTGGCTTATTGGTTGGATATAACCACAGATACCATGGACCAAAGGACAAGACCCCACCCTACCCATGATAAACCACCTACAGGCAGGTGCTCAAGCTGTGCACAGGGTCAAGGTCCTCACAGTTGGAAGGAACAGATGACTAATGTCAGGGGAATTGCTTTTGAAGATAAAAAGCAACCTGATGGTGCAAAGGTAATGTGCAAAACCATATGCAAAGAGAACAAGGACTGTGTCCTGAAAACCACAGGAAATGGCACCAGAACATGGCCTGTCTTCTTCAGGGTGTTTCTGTACTGCAAGTTTGTGCTCCTTGGCTTTTCTCAGTTCCTTGTGCCAGAAGGACTATGTGCTGTTTGTTACTGTGTGTCTTTCTTCTTATAAATGAGGAGGTGACTGGGGAAAAAGGAGGCTGTGAGTGACCTGGAAGAAATAAATGCCAAAGCTGAGAATGCTGATGATATCCACTGCATGGTCTGTTCAGGAGCTCTGAAGACTTCAGGAGTTGTTCCTCCTGGAACAGGGGAAGCCCAGCATCTGTGGTAGCACTCTTTGCTGTCCATGATGTTGTCCATGACTTCTGTCCTAGAGGCTTGCTAGAAAGAGACAGCAGGAAAATTTAGCTTTTGGGAAGACTGAGCTGGTCTTGATGCTGCAAAGGAGACAGGTTTGATGCAGGACTCCAACTCCAGACATACAATGTGACTCTTTTTCCCAGCTCCAAGTTATCTTGTGGCAGCTCACCTTGGCACTACACCCACCTCTGCTCAGTGGGATTGGAAGGTCAGCCACCTCTCTAGTACAATTCTCCTTTATTGAACCCCAAGAGCATTAGACTCAAGGCAGCTTGAGCACCACCACTGTGGCAGACCTTCCACGCTCAGCAGAAACTGGGTCCCCCAGTTTCTCCTGAGGAGCACACGTGCAGGAAGGTCTGTGAGCCAGCACATGTGAGACTGGTGATGCACATACTGCAGATGAGCCTGTGTATAGCTGGTCCCTGATGTGTGAGATCAGATACCCAGACTTCAATCTGCAGAAACCCCAATGGCTTTCCAACAACAGTCCAGAACTGACCCAATAACCTCATGTCTCCTGGCCAAGGCAACCAGAGCCAGACTCAGGTGATGTTTTTTTAGAGCCAGAGTTGGCCTCTTGTTTTGGACATGTCCTCAGCCTATGCTTAATGTAGAGCCCTTGAGATATTACTGTAATAAGGGAGAGAAGTAAATTATGAGGGATCCAGAAAAATGTCTTTGGCACTGCACGACTTTGAATTTTCTCACATTAAAGAAAAATTCAGGAAATAAGGAGCAGATGTCTGGGCCCATCTTCAGCCAGCATCTCCACAAGGGACACAACAACTCCTATTTGGGAAGTATCAACCAGTGCAGGGCTTGTGTTTTTTTAAGAAACCTCTTTACTTAGAAAACATTGTAAAAGATATCAGAGAACATCCACCCAGGCTTTCACTTCTCTGAACACAATGGCTTCCTCCTTCCTTGTGAATAAGAACGAACTTGGTCACCAGCACAGGGTGAAAAATGCTGATGCTCTGCACTTTCCCGCAGTGAGGCAGCCCATGGCTACTGATCAGCATCCCGGGGCAGCCAGGCTGCGGGACGATGCTCTTTCTCCCAACAGCATCACACTCGAGCCCTGTGGGACCTTAGGTGGAAAGGTTCATACCTGCGGTGGGAGCTGATGCCTCCCCGCGGCAGCCGAAGCAGCCGGGACTGAAGCCAACTGCGAGTGTCCCGCGGAGCCAAAGGCTGAAGCTCCTGCTGCAAGAAACAAGACTTAAGTTAGTTGACAATTTTGTGCACAAAGAAACAAACATGGAGCTGTTCTGTCTTCAACACAGCTAAGCTCTCCTTGAACAGAGGAGAGTCACTTGGTTCCCGCAGAGCAACGCGGTCACCGAGCATAGGCGCTGCCCTGGGACAGGGGCTGGGGAAGCCTCTGCGGGAACACAGGGCTGAGTGGCAGGGCTGGGTGGCGCGGTAGGCAATCGGGGCAGCTCCGCAGGTGAGGACAAGAAGCGTGCTGGGACTCGCCAGGGTGGGCTTGCCTGAGCACATCGGCCCCTCAGCTCAGACCCCGCCGAGCTGAGAGGCGTCCTGCCTATTCCCGATGTTGCAATCCCTCTGCGGAGCTCTGGGCCCCGGAGGCACCATTTCCGCGGAACTGGGGACGAGTGAGAGCCAGATGCCTCCTGAGAAGGGGTCTCACCGCTGCACGGCAGGGAAGAGAGGGGAGAACGGCGTCAGGGCTGGTCGTAGACGGGCATGAAAGAAACTCCCGTGTGCCGCAGCTGCCGCTAGGCTCTCCCTTGGCGTAGCAGTGGCTGTGCTGTGCCGCATCCCGGGGGGTTGATGGGGGGCTTCTCCTCCTTCAGAGCCTGGAAAAGGGTCCTACCAGGGCCACTGTGGGAACATGGAGGAGGTGGGGAGCAGCAAAGTGCCACAGCTCTGCTCTTTCACCCCTGACAGCTCTCAGGTCCAGGTTGGTGCTGACTGCCCTGGCTGAGGAAGAAGATGGGGCATGTCCTTTGTGGCAGTCCCCATTATCCGTCCATCTCCCTCCTGTGGCAGCAGGAACAGAAAGTGCCTGTGCCAGCTACCCCTCTGTCCTGTCGCATCCTACTCCTGGCAGGAATGGACAGGTCCTGGTCCCAGACCTTTGGTCAGGGGTTCAGGGAGATCCCTCATGCTGCAGCCCAGCCCTTCAACCCCATTCAACAGCATGCATGGGCAGCACATTGATCACCGTCCACATCCCCATTTTCATTTCTCCACCAGACATGTCCATGCGCAAATGCTGCCAGTCTCCAAGAAAGGAGCTTACCAGAAACAGCTCTGTTTATTGCCTTCTTGGAAAGGCCCATCTCTTCCCATCACCTCAGGGCAGGAGAAGGCTCTCCGCCTTCCAACAGCATCTGCAGCATCAGTTTGACATGAGCTTATTGTTAAGCTGTGATGGTGGGTGAAGCAGAGATCCAGAAAACCCCTCTCTGGTGGTGCTGCTGGGGCTGACCCCCAGCAGTTTCTATGTGAGAGCTGGTGGCACAGGTGTGTCAGCCCCAAAGGACAAGAAACTGCCACATGCAGTGCTATTAACGGGTAGATATGGCTGTGCTGGGGCCATTGGCACTCCATGCTCTGAGCTGAGCCCTCCTGTCCCACAAGCTCTCAAATCCCTGACAGCATCTTACAGAAATGGGACATCACAGCCCTCCAGACCAGAGCTGTCACCCCACTCAGTCGAGCATCTCCTTCTGCCAAGCCTTGGCCCCAGGCATGTGCAGAGCTCCCTGCCAGTGCCCAGGGACATGCACCAGCGAGAGCAAACAGCCCCTGAAACCCACAGGGCTTCCAACACCCAACAAGTCTTTCTGTAGCACAACAAACACCGGCAGGATGGGTGGGGAAACAAACCCAGATACACACACTTCTCTACCCTTTCCAAACCTTGTTGGCTCAGCTGAGAGACAGGGAGTCACCAGACCACTTCCCTCTCCCACCCCAGCTTTTCTGCACCCCATGTTGTAATAACAGAGAGTCTCCTTCTCCTCTACTTCTGCACAAAACCTCTGGGCTCCTGCTGGATTAGTGACCTTTTCTCTCACCAGTTTGGTCCCAGGGAAACATGCTTTCACCTTACCCAAACTTTCCTTCTGGGAGCATCATGCCTGCCCCACCACCTGATGAAGAGGTCCCAACCAGCTGTGGTGTGTATTTTTAGGGTCAATGGTGCTGTCTTACTTCCTAACAGGAGCAACAAGCCACAGATGCTGGCCATTAGCAATTCAGTGTTGGCTGGGGATGGTTAAAAAAGGGGCTGCTGGGAGTAAGGATAAGGGAGGTTCCTGATCTGGGTTATGATTCCTCTTATCAAGCTAAGGAGGCAGCATGGAAGAACAAAAGAAAGCAAAGATGAAGCATGTCTGGGATTCAAAATGCTGTTTAGAGAACAAATCCCCACAGGACAGAGCCAATCCCAAACCAGGCCTTGTGACCAAGGGCACCCGTGTGCCAAAACAAAACAAACATCTGCAGCAAGAACTGACATGCCCCTGCTCCTTCTTGGAGCTGGAGCGCAGCCCAGAGGGCTTGCAATAAGCATCCTCCATCCACCCCCAGCCCGCACCTCCAGAGCATTCACCACTACAGCTTTGCTGACAAACCACAGGCAGCAAGACCCCCAAGGCAGAGCTGTGACAGAAGGGTTGGGGGAGCACAGGCAAGTGCTAGAGAAAAAAAATCTCTCTGAGAGGGGTACAGGGCAGTGGTACAGTCATCCCCTGTGAGTCCCCCAGCTCCTACCAGCAGGCATCCGCTGAGAAGTAAGGCCTCCAACCAGTGAAGGCTGTGCCGCTTCCCCTGGGCACTCACTGAACGGCTGATAAAGAGCAAACTCACCCAAAGTGCCCCACCTCCTGGCCTGCAGCCAGGGCCCCTTGCTGACCCCACCAACCCAAAGGTGACTGGGGCCACCAGGAAAGGCCATGTGGCCTTCCCTGCTCTTTGGAAGGGTCCTGCTCCCCCTGAGGAGCTCACACCATGCTCTGTCCCCTGGGAAGGCTCCTGCAGAGCTTCCCAATCTAGAAGGGCCTCTGTCTTTTGCTGCAGCAGATGATGCCATCATGTGGCAGTTATTACTTCCTCAGCTGATGCATCTACACTAAAAATTGCTGCTTCCACCCTGGAGTTAATTGGCAGGAGCTTCTGTCCTGCTGAAGTGTTTCTGTACCACGAGGAGATCCCCAAGATGGGTGTTGAGTAACTCGGAGCTGGTGTGGGTGGACTGGGGCTGCCAAACACTGACCTGGACCTGCAGGTCCTGGACACCTCCAGAGGCTGATCTTCTCCCATGGGGCAGAGGAGGGACTCCTTGGCAAGCCCAGTCCATGGAGGTACAGGTTCCTGCAAATCCCATGCAGGAGCTGGCTCCAAAGGCATGTCTGGGAAGCAGGAACATGGTCTCAAAAGACCACATACAGATGATTTCAGCACTGCTGGATCTTTTCCCACTCATTGAGAGGCAGCACGTGGACACAGAAAAAACACCTTTGCTCTGAGGTCACCAGGACTTTCACTGCAGGACAATGGGCTGACTGAAAAGTTAAAAAATAGCTTTCTCTGATGGCTGTTTATCTCACTTTTTCCCTTCCTACTCCCCACCCACTCACATCTCACTAGTCTGGCTGCTCTCCCAGCTTGCTTTTGTAGCAATGGCCAAGAACAACTCTTCTGAGCTGTACCCATGGGCAGGCAGGGGAGGAAGCTGCAGTGAGGTTCAGTACAGATCTTTCTCCAAACTGCCAGCTAAAGTATTTCAAGGAAAAGCCATTTCTGTGCAAAGGTTAAATCAAGCCACTGGGGAACGGGCACTCGGCAGCCAGACCCTGACCTCAGTCACACTCTGGGGCTCGGCAGCAGCTGAGGGGGTTCAGCTGCAGCAGCTCTTAGTGGGATGTGCAGTCGAGATCATGTTGCCACCCCTCAGCACGGCACAGTCTGGTCCCACGTGCCAGATGTCCTGGCACCCCCTTCAGTCACCTAGCGGGCCTCACTTCTCCAGAATATGTGATACCACAGTTCATATAAAAACAATATTAAATCAATATTAAATGTAGTCCTGAGGAGCAGCAAGATCTGCCAAGGGGTGCTGAGATGATTTGTGTTTTTCTGTAGAGAAACCCAAGGCCTGCCTTCTTTACAGCTGGCTCGAAAAGAAACATCATCCCCATCGCACCCCCAGAGGGACATAGCTGGCTGTTCCCAGACCTGTTTCCAAGGCACAAATAAGGGGTGTGCAGGGTCATGGTGCTTCCTCCCCCTCGTGTTGCCTGAAGCGCAGTGATGGCAGCAGGTCACCGATTCACACTTCCCACCATTGTGTGATATGGGCTGTGGCCCTCTTTGGGTCTCCTTCGACCCCCTTGGTATTGTCACCGTCCCTTTCCCCATCCCGGTGGGACTTCCCCCGGGTATTTCCGCGGGCAGTGGAAGGGCTGGTGATTGGCAAGCTCTCCCTCTCCACTTAGCACCCTGTGCCTCTTCCCTGAGCATGGCCACAGCAGGGTCTCTCCTGCGGGAAGCACGGGCTGTGACACTTTGCCAGGGCAGTGACAGCAAGTTTATACCTTTGGGAAGCGTTTTGCCCGTGGAGAATTCTTCACGAACGACCTCGGCGGTCGCAGGAACACGGCGAGGGAGCTGCGGAGAGCCCAACCCTGGGAGACCCAGCCCGGGGAGCCTAGCAGCGGGATTCCGACGCCTGGAGCCCTCTGCCAGGTGCTGGCCCGGCGGTGAATTGAGCCGTGTAGTATGCATTCGGAAAGACCCTGGCATCGCTGTCAGGATGGCCGAGCGCCCTAAGGCGCTGCGTTCAGGCCGCAGTCTCCC
>JANHGL010008499.1:35253-47942 GCA_024611195.1 Ceyx melanurus
GCCCCAGCTCTCTCAGCCTCTCCTCATAAGGGAGATGCTCCATTCCCCTAATCATCTTGGTGGCCCTGCGTTGGACTGTCTCCAGCAAATCTCTATCTTTTTTGAGCTGATATAACTTGTTTGCTGCCTCACATTTTGCCATCCCCCACGTTATATAGCTGTATTGCACAATGGGGGGTGTTCATGTTCATCTCCTGTTGGATAAGAACAAAATTCCCTCCTTTGAATTTCAGTAGTAGACGGTGAGGAGTAAGTAAAATTGATCACATGTTGCTCATCATCACCTTGTTGTGGTTATGCACATATGCTTCACCACAGCACAACCACCAGGGCAGCAATGCAGTCATGTATTTTTCCATGTTGCTCGTGGGTAGAGTTTTCAGTCCCACTGAAGGTTCTGTTTGGTGCCACAGAGCAGCTAAAGTTTGAAATACCTATTAAATAATTTCAAGTGGACCTCTGACTGATAGGGTTCATTCTCAGGGACAAACGTAGATGTATGTAATGGAGGTTTCCATTGTGAAATTGTCTAAATACCCCCCTCTCAAGCCAGCTGGAGGAATTGTCAATGCATATTCTGCATGGGCACCAGGAGCATGTCCTTAAACTTCTCACTGCTTTGCTCTGTTTTATTCCTTTGCTCCTGAGAGCAGAATAATGGCTAAGAATAAAGCACCTACGTGGCTGCTGTATTGAATAACTATTTCTTCCAAAATGAGAAAAAAAAGATAAATGACCCAGCAATATCTCAGTCAACACAGGGCTTTTGCAAAGTTCAGCTAAATGAGAACAGATTCAGGAGCACAACATCTGCAAGAGCCCACCAAGGTCAGTGGGTTACTTGGGCTGCTGCAGCCAGAACTCTGTTTCTTCATTCAGTGGGAGTAATCTTTGGTTCCTCAGGCCAGATGAGCAGGTGACCATTTAGAACTGTACTACTTGTGGCACCAAGCATCTCACATTGATGCCTGGTGCCACATGAGAGATCAGATTTCCACCAACTGGTGCCTGCTGATGACAACTAAACTCTCTGTGAAGCCCCCTTCATTTATGGAGATGCACAGCGATGCACTGGGTCCCAGGTAGTGCAGGTGCCTTCATAAATGATAAACAGAACTAGCTCTCTCCCAAACTTTGTCTGTGCCTAGTCTATGGCTAACCCTGACAGGTTAGGTTTGCTACTAATAGAGGAGGAGATTGCCTTAAAAACTGATATTATATAATTAACATCCTCCACAGTCAGCTTCAGGTCAAGAGTTATGGCAATTGCCACTCTTGAGTGAATCATTAGCAATACTGTCTTTGAATCATGAAGGGCATGTTCTAAATGAATTTAATCATGTTCTGTCTGATGCTGACTACTGAGTTTCTTCAATTTTTAATAATATAGTACTCAGTAAGGGGCCTGAATCTAAATGCTTTTTCAGAATCATATTCTGTCACATAGGGAAAGGTGGGAAAACTCAATATAAACTCGTGGTTTAAAGGTAGATTCTTGTTTCATAAGAGGGTCAGGTAATGTCTTTTGAAGCCTATGCACCTCAAATTTTAAAAGAGAGAACACTGAAATTTTTATCACAATTTAGTAACTAGTTTCAGAGTAAAGGATGGCCCTTCTTATTCCATAACTGTAATCACACTGATGTGTTCTGTGTATTTGGTAGCACTGTTAGAGATGTAACAACCCAGGTTACTCCTGTTGGGTTTTTTTGTCCCATTATGAAGGAGCTAAAAATCAGAACTAAGAGGATACCAAAGGCAGCCAGTGGAGTAAACCACAGGGAATATTGAACATTAGTCATGCAGAGAAGCATCCTTCTTTAGACAAACAGGAGTGAGACACTAAATCTCTCACATATAAAATGACAAATCATTGATAAATCACTAGTCATACCTCTTCTTTTGTCTTCTTGGACAGGACTCTTAACCAGTCCCCAATCATACTCAGGACAGCAGCAAAATAGGCAAGGCCAACAAGGATCCAGAACCACACTAAGGGTTTATACCAGTCCCGGTAATTGATGTCAGCATTTCGTCCTGAAATGAGCACATACTGATGCTGAGGAACCACGAAATGCCAGCATTATGACAAAATATCTGCAATTCTGACAATCCTGAGACATTCCTATAACTCTTTCAATCTGCCCAGCCTCAGTGTGAGTGGATGTACCATCAAACATCCCTGTGGAAGCCAGACATTTGAGAATTGGCAGGGCCCCAAATATTGGTTTGGATATTAATGTCTTCCCATACACTACATGAATCACTCTTTTTTTTTTTTTTTCCAGCCTTTAATAGAGGAAAACAATGGCAGTTGGGGGCTGCAGTTGCTATGGTACAACCAGGCTCCTCTGATCACACATGTCCCTGAGGAAGCTTGCTGTGAAGCAGATTGTTGAGGTCTGTCTTGTGGATTGATAGGGTGACTGAGAAAGCATGAGACCACTTTTTCAGCCTATCAGGTTGGGGTTTTTTAAATTATTTTAGGCTCCATCCACAGTGATATTTTCAACAGTAGTACAAAAACTTGCCCAGTTTGGCAAAGTTGGAACACGTTTGAGGTGGAATAAATCAGCATAGCTGCATTGATGCCATTTTACCCAACGCCATGTGGGATTTTCCCATTAATGTCAAAGAGACACAGATATGGAGAGATCAAAGTGACAGAAAATAAAAGTGATAGAAATTCTGTCCCAAACACATCAACAAGACACAAATCTCCTGCCTTAAACTCTTCTAATGAGATTACGTCTGAAGTTTTCTCATTCAAAGTCCTCCATTTGTTGGGTTTTTTTAATCCTCGTTAGCAGACACCCAGTATTGGATTATATTCTCCTAATCATGTTGGATTTTGAATAATTCAGGGCTTTCTTTACTATGATATTATTAAAGAAAACAATCCTGAAGCGTAATATTCATAAGAAAAATATCGTTAATTATTTTTATTTCACACTGTGATACCACAAAGAGTGAGCTTCTCTTCGCATTTAAATGGTTAAAATGGACCAAGTTCATAGAATCACTTCTATATTTGAATTATAATAAAATGTTTTCCTTTCATATCTGAGGGTGTCTTTGTTCAGTGCCTTTTTTTTCCACAATAATTCATGTCTTCTATACCACTATGTCATAAAAATAGATCACAGTCTTGTCTAAAAAGACTTGTTCAAAGCTATTCGGGAAAGAAAATTTTATATATCCCTCTAGTTTCAATTGATGTTTTTAACTCATTCATATTCACTGATCTATAGGAGGTAACAAGACAGTAGCATAATATGGGTTGTTATAACACAGACATCTTAATACCTTTAATTAGGACCACTAACAGGAATGAGGTGTAGGGGTCATGTACTAATGTGGAAAAAAAATCCACTTATTTTAACCACCTTTTCATTAGCAAAGCAGTACAGTGGGGAAAAAAAATAAAAATAGATCTCTCATCTCTCCAGCCACCAGTCTTGACTCCCTCTTTGGAAATTAACATTTTCCTACATGTATTGTGTTAATCTTGGAGAGTATCCTAGCACTTAGATGCGTGCCCCATTAGTCCTTCTCTTCTGAAACCAGCTTTCCTTTAAAGGGTAACTGCAATGTCAACATTTCTGCCAAGTTTAGTGAACAAAATGCAGCTTCTAAAATGCTGTAACTCCTATAGTAGAAGCTCACTACTACATCTGACCAGAGATTGCTCCAGAGATTTCTCAAACCTACTCTGTAAAAGCTTGGTCTATTCATCATTTTGGTGACTTGTTTCAGCAACCAGCTTCAGACTGAGACCTAACGGATGAATACAAATCCTCAATTCAATGGGAAAGCCATTTGACTGGTGCACAATTCATTGCATGATGAAGGATAATCAGGATTTCCCAGCCTCATGTTCTCCATGGTGTTGAAAGCTGCAGATGACAAGGCACCTGACCTTAAAGCTCACTGGAACACAGTACCTTGTGAAAAGCCTTCTCTCTACACCAGAATCCCAATTCTGAGAGCCCTTGTGGGTGGCACCTGGGCTCAGAGCTGCTCACCTGCCACAAAGTCCCCGAAGCCAACAGTAGTCAGAGTAACCACCACAAAGTAGATGGACTCCAAGGCTGTCCATCCTTCAATGTGTTTGAAGATAACTGCAGGGATGGTCACAAAGACAATGAAGCCTGCTAGGATGAAGAGGATGGTGGAGATCACCCGGATCTTTGTTTGACTCACTTGTTTTTTCTAGAAAAAAAATAAGAAAAACAGTGGTTTTGAGTGGATTTCTGGAACTGTGCACCTTGTGAATGGCAGCCCATCAGGTTGATAGTTCTCTCTCTGCCTTTTGTGAGCTCATTAGTT
The DNA here is from genome assembly GCA_024611195.1 of Ceyx melanurus. Classification (NCBI taxonomy): domain Eukaryota; kingdom Metazoa; phylum Chordata; class Aves; order Coraciiformes; family Alcedinidae; genus Ceyx; species Ceyx melanurus. The sequence goes on from JANHGL010008499.1 coordinate 39,583, forward strand.
AAAAAATAACCCTCCCTGCCCATTAGTGTGAGCCCTGCCCAGGAAGAAGTCAGTCTCTACGTCTGGCCCCAGAAAACTGTGAAACAGAGTCTGGAAAAGCAGTCCCTCCAGAAGGGCTCCAGCACACTCCTGTTCAGGTCCAATGTGTAAGAAGAAGTGCACGTTCACAGTAGTGTACATCTGTATGTGCACACACATTGCCTCACCAGGATCAATCCTTCAACCAGCAGGACCAAGAATAAAATAAAAAGGAACTCTTCTTTTCCTCTAAATCCCTGATATTTCATGTAGAAATAATTCATACTTTGGGTTTTCTGGACTGAGGATTTTCAGCTTTCATTCGTGGATATGAAGGTTAAACCTTCCTTTCAAAAAACAGGTAACTATATTATCAGTTTACTCCAGAAATAAATAATTTATGTCAAATACCAAACAATCAGAGATAAAACTACCTATGGTAATCCACACTGGAAAGCTCTTGAACAAAGAGTATAGTTGTGCTATCAACTAAATACAGATATAAGCAGGGTAATTGCAACATTTTACACTCCTCAGTCATATAAACTTCTATTTATTTAATATAAACTTCTATTTTGTTTCCAGTAATACTGATGCAAGCCTGAATTAACTGACTCTGAAAGTTTTATTTCATATTTTCTCTGTCATAAATAAAGTCAAAATTCAATAGAGCTTCACAATAAACCTGGAAATTGTTAGAAATCTTGCTGTGGATTAATTACAGTGGCAGTGTATCTATCCTGGAAAAGGAATGTGGAGGTCACTTGAAATCACGTATTTCCACATCAAGCATCCCCTTGAATATGAGATCTCATTTCAGATTAGGAGGTTGCCTAGATCAGGAAATAAGGTCTCAGAAGTCTTTTGTAATACACAGAAGAGATATTGCCTGCATCAATTAATACCTAACCATCCTGTGAGCAGTACTTGTGCTTCCACTAAACTCCAAGTGTCTATTTTAGAGGTGCAATGTCTGACCTGGACTGGGGTGTTTTACATTTAGAAGACAGCTAGCAGATTAAATATACTGTATTTCAGAAACAGTTTTAGTTCTGAAACAGTTTGAGATTATTTCTATGCTTAATTATGTTTCTTTGTGGGTATGTGTGTGCATTGTTTTCTGGGTCTGGCTGAACAAAAGCAGTTAAATACGATTAGTAATATAATGTCATAAAGAAGATTTAATTGAATACAAGACAGAAAACTGCCACTCTGCCACTGAAGTACCAATGAGAAAAACAACATAAGAATGTAAAACCTGACTTGGCTTCTTATTTCTTCTTTTCCTGGGGACCCATTTTGAGCAGTTTGCTAAAATACTAAAGGATGAGCTACCTTCTTTAAAAGTTACAGACACACATTCATTCACAATGGCATGATTTCAGACCTCATTAAGTGTAGTAAAGGGAAAGCAACTCATCACATGGAAGTTGCATGGTGTCACACTTACTTTTTGTCACAGAGGACCAGGATTTAACCAATTTCTTGTTTATTTACTGGTTTGGGCAAGGTAATTCATTCACTTCTACTAAATACTTTAATTTCATGTTACATAAAATGGCATACACCTCATTACAGTGGAATCACAAAGTTCCAAGAGACCTCTGGAGATCATGTAGTCTGTCCCCTGCTAAAGCAGGATTACCTAGAACAGGTTGCACAGGAACATGTCCAGGAAGGTTTTGAATCTCTCCAGAGGAGACCTCACAACCAGTTACAAGGCACATGGAGCTGTATAGCACTGAGACAAAAAGTACTTTGGAGCTGCCAAGCACTTCTAGTAAAGCAAAGTTATGTAGAGTGAACCTTCCTCCAGTCCCTGTACAGCAACAGTAAACTGAATTTCAGTAAGTTTCAGGGTTGTTTTGTCTCATGGTAGAAACAAGAATGGAAAGAATGGACTAGAAATAAGTGCCAAATATTCAGGATATCCATTTGTTCATGAATGATAAATTCAGCTGACTGAGAAATGCACAAAAGAAACTCAGAAGCAGAATTACTTAATGGACAATGAGATGTGAAATTCAGGATATAAGTGAAAAGGGGGCCTTTTTACAGTTAGATATGCTCTCTGGGGACATTTTCAGTAGAATATAACTGCTATAGATCAAAAAATGCTAAGGCATAAATGTCATTATTCATGGGATATGTACATATTAATCACATATTAAAAAAAAAAAAAAAGTAGTTTTTCTCTTGCAGGTGGAGTTGGCTCTGGTATTTTCCTACAAATAAATAAATAATTTTTCCCTGCCCACAGTCTTTACATTCCAGTTTTGGAGTACTTGTATTAAGACAAGATTAGGTCAAGCCACTGAAGAATTATACTTTAACAATAAATTATTAAGATAGATAGATAGATAGATAGATAGATAGATAGATAGATAGATAGATAGATAGATAGATAGATAGACCAATGGCTGAGAAATCTGAAAAGATTCGTAGTTCAGGCCTTTGACTTACAGAATCTGATAAACTAGAGTGCTATTTTCACAAGAAGAGAAAAAAAAATACCCACAATGTCTGCAAAATAAGGTTTTTTTCCTCAGGACAATGTATGCCATGGGAACAGTCATCTTATACCTTTTTGATAATTTTATTCTCCTTTTCCAGCCTAATGCCCTGATCACCAGAATTGGTTCCCCATTTTCTTGCTCTTCTTGCTAGCTCTCCCTCCTCCTACCTGTCAAAGCCCTGTCAGAACTCAGATACAGGACTCCAAATAAACTCAACAAGAACTCCAAGTCCTTGAGGTGTAATAGGTCTGTCTGTCAAAGAAACTTAGGTCTATCCAGATATCCTGCAGTATCCAAACTTCTAACAGCCTTGTGAGAAATGTTCTCCAGCTGTATGCTGGCTTTGCTAGTAAATGAGAATTGTGTTTAGGATTCTAACACTGAAGGAACCTTTTGTTTAAAATAATCTTTTCAATCTGAATCCAAACACTGGGAAATAGCTGAACATCTCCAGTCAAGCTAACACATCCTCTGAGTCCATTTTGTGGCACAAAGACAGACTTTTCCGTAGGTGTCAAAATGAACATATGAATGATGATATATATTCCTTCCAAAAGGAGTAGATTTATTTTTTTTTTCAAGTAGAAAATATTAAGCATGGGACGAAAAGATACCACAGACACTTTTCAGATTACAGCAAATGGCAAAGTGCATGGATTGTATATTATTTCCAAGAGCAGCACACTTTAAATATGCATAGTCCAAGATTTTGTAGTGTCACCTCCCATTTCACAGAAACTCCCCCAGTGTACAGTACTACTCAACCAAAAATAACACTGGAACATTTGCTGTTTCACAGTATGCTCAGATGGTTCCTCTGTCTTCCAAATATTTTCTTTTCTGAATTCCTGACAAATCTCCCCAAGACTCCAAGCAAGTTGTCTCCCTTTTTGGCTTGATGGCCAATGGCATATTTTTAGTGTCAAGTGTAGCGTGCCTTCGTGGAACTTGCTGTCCTCATCTCTCCACAAGGCTCTGCATTTTGAAGCACTCCTCCAAAGCAGACACATTTCTTTACCATAGCTTTTGTTCCCCTTCACCTGCTCTTAACTTTCTGCCCTCTCCCATGCTGCCAGCTATTCTTGGAACAGATTGGCTCTGCTGATGCACTAATTAAACAGAGTGCCTTCTAAATCCCTTACTCCAGATAGCAATATTTTAGCAAAAAGAAAGTCTTTGTGCTCAAAACAGAAACCAAAATATCAGATATATTCGTTCTAGTTTTATCTCTGACACAAACACTAGGCATAGGCTTAGTCAAAGAACATTTTGCAAGGCTACTGTAGACATTACACACACATACATGTTGATACTACTTGATTTTCAGCTCAGCCCAATGCAAGCTAGCACTACTCTAGAATCTGGCACACAGCTCAGCTCAGTCTAATGCCCATCTCAACAGGCTGTATGGAAAGTGACACAGCACAGGGCTCAGAGTGATCAGTGGTATGGTCACATCAATCTCACTGCTGCCTACACTTGTCACTGTGGGTTTCTTTCTAACTTTCTTTTCTAACTTCTCTTAGCTCCTTCATGTTCAAAATGAGACTGAAAGGAAATGTATTTGAAATATCACTGGCTTAGAGATAACATTTAAGGACAAAATTCAAATCTTTCGTTGTTCTGTGTTCTCTGCACACAGCTGGTACCAGTCAGCTCCAACAGACCATGGTCAGGACACCACTGAGCCACTCAGACAAGGTGGTGGCACCTCTGGGAAAATGTATTTAAGAAAGAGCTGGGATGTTGGACAGGCAGAGGAGGAGGAACAGGGGAGGAAATAACAAGGTCAAAGAAGTGGGAGGTGCTCAGTGACAGATCAGGTACTTCTCTGGAGGGACTGCAACCCATGGAGAACAAGCACTGGAGCAGAGAAAAAGCTGGGAAGGAAGGACTGGCAGAGATAAAGCACTGTGTCCTGACCCCAACCTCTTGCTGTTCTCTGCCTTGCTGGAGTGAGTGTGGCCTGCAGCAGCATCACCAGTGGAGCAGAGGTTTCTGGAGTGAAGCAAGCCTGGGAGTGAAGCTGAATCTAGGAAAGGGGGAAGAAAGTCAATTTGAATGTTTGTCCTTTTATAAATATTATTATTTCCAAACACCATCCTCAGTAATTAAAAATGTACACTTATTGGTAATAAAACCATCAAGTCTGTTTTGCCTGTGATGGTACTTGGTATTTCAGTGTCTTCATTCTGACCCATGAATTTTCTCACTCTTTTTCTTCCTATTTTCTCTTCATCCTGCTGCAGGGAGGGGGGTGAGAAAGCAGCTGTGTGGGTGTGTGCTGCCAGCCAGGGTCTACTTACCACATTAATGAAGAAGGCAACACCCCTTGAAAACATAGCAGCAGAATTCTATACAAGATATTTTTAAATATATACAATATTTCTTACACCTTCATGGGTTTTGAAACATTCTGTTAGAGATGGGCTTCCCCCACTCTGTGTAACCATCTCTTTGGTGTCTCAGTGCTATTTTAATTCTCATGTTTTATAAAGAATGCTGCTAAGATGCAAAATTCATTTCCTATTTCTTAAACAGAGGGGATACAGATATAAAAAGCTGTAAGCACTCCTGCCTGTTCCTAAACATGGAGGAGAGTCTTGAGCACACGCAAGGCATGGGTCAGAGTAAAGAAGGATTTTATTTTTTTTCTACACTGCTGTTTTTCCCAGAAAACCACACTTCTGTGGGCTGTTTGTCTAGACTCAGAATATGCACCAGGCTTCTCACAGAGCAAGAGTTTTCTTCATGTTATTTTGTAAACAGTTAGGCCTGGATCTTGTTGCAGTCATGAGAATCGATGCTGTGTTATAAAAATCCAGACACACTGCCTCAGAAATGTTCTCCCTTTTCAGCCACCTTCCCTCCAGAAAGAACACATAGAGCTTCCTGATGTGCACCAGCTATTTTTTGTGTGTTGCTTGTCATGGTACTAAAGAAACAGAAATAACAATAATGAGCCCAGAGCTCTGCTCTGGCTGAGCTGTGCTCAGCCCAAGAAAAAAATAAAGACTGAGTAAGAGGGCTCCATGTGTGTATGTATATTCTTCTCTCAGACACTGGGCAGACAAACTCCAACACAGGCTCATGGCACAGACTTAAGGAATTTCAAAGGATGCTTGCAGAGGCCAAATTTGCAATGCATTGCTTCTTTTGCCTTTCCTTTCCTTCCTTCCACTCCCTTCTGAGATACAAGGACTGCAAAAATGTCTTCCTAATAGTTGTACTACATCACGTAGTGTGTAAAAACCTAAATGGTTTTTACCTTGCCATTCCTGGTAACCTTGGTTCTCATCAGTGTTGAGTCAATGCTTTCATCTTGCTCATCAGTGCAATTCAGGGAGTGAGAAAATGCAGTTATGATGGTGCAAAGAGAAGTGCCATGTGGCAGCAAGGCTAATTTGATGAGTTTATACTCATCATCTAATTAAGAAATGGACAGAGACAGAGAAGGACAATTAGTGCAGCTAGATCAATGAGAGATCTAGTTATCTACTGCATGACACGGCCACTTTCAAAGACTTAAGCAAATTAAGCTTCATGTTGGAATTATCTCTTCTTAGCAGGGTGGAAAAATTCAATATTCCTCTTTTTTTTTTTAGCTCTGTTTGAGCTTTTAGTTTTTGTTCTGTTGTTTTGTTTTTTCTTCTGTAATAAAGCACCCAAGGTTCCTTTGTACTGTTGTTTCCAGAACGTTTCCCTGCTGATTAGGAATGTAACAACATCAGCATTTGTAAGGACTTGACTTTGTTGAACTAGATATTGAAAGCTTAACAGTGCTGTTTGAAACAGGGAGTGGACCTCCAGGTTAGACTTCTTGCTGTTTCTAGCCCATGGGGTTTAGTTTCTGCTTAGTTTGGAATAACTGGGCAAGCAGCCTTCCCTTTTGCCTGCTTGGGCACAAAAGCATACTTAACTTTCTGCAAGAAACTCTTGCACAAGCCTCCAAAGCATATTTTGTCTTTACCATGAGATTTCTTGTAGATATGAATACAATAAAGACTGCAAAACTGCAGTCTTCCTAGAGAAAAAAAACACTATTTGTCAAGTAAGCAAAGAGTGTTCTCTCAGGTAAGCAAGTAGCCCACAGGGAGTGAATTTTACTGTAGGTGGGATGCGGTCTCAGAAGACTGGAAGGAAAGCATAAGGAGGAAAACAGAGCTGTTGCCCTTAGGCACAAACATGGGAAGAGTGGAAAGTGCAGCAGTTCCACAGCCATTTAAATGCCCCCAGGGATGGTGAGTGACTCCACCACTGCCCTGGGCAGAGCATTCCAATGTTGGAGAACTATTTCAGTGAAGAAATGGTTCCCAATATCCAGCCTAAACCTCCTCTGGCACAACTTGCAGCCATTCCCTCTGCTCCTGTCCATTGCCACCAGGGAGAAGAGGCTGTCCTCTCCTCACTCCAACCTCCTGTCAGGCAGCAGAGAGTGGGGAGCTCTCCCCTCAGCCTCCTCTTCTCCAGGCTGAACAACCCCAGCTCCCTCAGCAGCTCAGACCTTACTGCTCTCTACAACTACCTGAAAGGAGATAGTAGGAGACAAGGGAGAGACTCTCACCCCAAGTAACAAGTGAGAAGGCAGGAGGAAACAGCCTCAAGTTATGCTATGGGAGGTTTAGATTGGATATTAGGAAAATGTCTTCACAGAATGTCTTGCCAAGCACAGGAGCAGGCTGCCCTGATCAATGGTGGAGTCACCATCCCTGGTGGTATTGGGAAGATGTGGTGCATGGGGACGTGGTTTTCTGGTAAGCTGGCAGTGCTGGGTTAATGGTTGGATTCGATGATCTTCAAGTAATCTCCCAACCAAACCAGTTCTATGATTCATGATTCTGTTATCTTTTTAGTCAGACTGATTTGATTGGAAAATTGGAGCAATTATTATCTCTTTTATGTTGACAAGCATTTCCTTCTTAGAGCTGCTGCCTCTCTTTCTAGTAGCCCCATGAGTTCCCTTTCAACTATCCCCAGGCTCAGCACCTCCTGGAGCTCTCCTTAGAGTTAGACTGACTTCCAAGACCTCTGAAATTGCCTCAGGCTGATGCAATAATTCTTACAAAACCTTACAGGTCTAAACAGATCTTGTTGATAAAATCAAAATGTTTAAAAAATCTTGCAGAGAAGTCAAGATACGAATTTAACTGTTCAGGTTAATATTAACCATTAAATTATATGTCAGTTTTCAAGAGGTTCTTGACTCACACTATGAAAGTAAGTTGTGCTTCACTGCCAGCACCAGTGAATATGCTTTATTCTCTAAACACATTCAACAAGAAAGACCAGTGGATAAGAACAAAACAATTAAGTTTTGCTGAACTTAAGTTACCTTCTCTAGAGCAGATTAGCTATAAGCATCACTAATTGAATTAAATACCCAGTCAGAGGAAATGAAATGCTAAAAGCTGAGATTTTATCATTATTTTTTTTATCACTAGCATACTAGCTCAGCACTGCACAGAAAAAGATACTTGTCTTCATCTTAAATATAATGGAGGCAGAAAATGATCCCAAGAGTAAGACCAACAAGTCTGTGATTGAAACTAAAATAGGATTTAGAGAAAATTTGGATGTGGTGGATGAAGAGTAATTACTGCATGTAATAAAGTCACAGCCTGCACCATTAGTTGTTTTGTTTACCCATAGCATTATTGTTTGCCTGTATCTTCTATTTAACACTGGAACACGAGGACTACGAAAGCAGGTGCTGATCAAAAGCAAAAATTGGTGCTGGTTGCAAAAGCAAAAGAGGAGACTGAGGGGGGAGCTCAGCAGTGTCTGTCAAGATGTTGAGGGCAGTGTAGGGAGGATGGAGCCAGACTC